>JAVJIF010025627.1:0-51677 GCA_038442645.1 Agave tequilana | reverse complement strand
CGTATCGCGAACTGATACTGTGATACATACTTCAGGGATCAGGGGGTTACATTTCTCCCCACCTTATAAAAATTTCGTCCTCGAAATTTCAATCAGGTGTTGAGAACAATATTTCCAACCCCAAAGCCTAAATGTTACGAGTCCACGCACTTCCGCTGCGCACTTCTGCTATCTATAAGGAACTCGGGATGGAGAAGTATTGGAGTGAACTAGCAATAACGGATTGGAAGCAAGAAGATGAAAAGAAAGTAAGACGGAAATTAGATAGGCTAGTGGATAACTGGCAGGAAGGAGAGAAAAGCGTCAAGGAATGAAGCGTCAATGACATGGTATTCTTGTACTCGTTGCTGGAATCCCCAAATTCAGATACAGATAAGCTTGAATCTGAATCTGCTTGTACTGTTGGTAAGAGCCTGAGAATTGACCCAGGTGGTACCCACACCAGGTATGAACCTAGGCTCTGATACCACTCTGTAACGCCCCGATCTCAAGATACGGAGACGTTATGGCGACGTACATACGCGACGTGAAAACACTCTCACGCGTACGTTAAGGCCTCAGTACAGGAAATCACCTCTAGAGTTATAAGGGTTCAGCCGGAAATAAGTACAAGAATACCTGCAGAAAGAGGTTAGTGATCATAACAGATAGGAATACAGGAATAAATGAGCTAACAGAAACAAATCACAAAGATACCTTGAATGGTCTTGATGAGGAATCTCCTATGCAATGGACTATCTGTCACTACGAGAACTCGAGTCTCCAACCTGGGCACGCAAACCCAGGGTCGTCAGAAAGCGACCTAGTGAGTGTAAAATGAAGGAGGCAGTAATAGATACAATAGTAGTACAAGCACGATAATAATATATAATACAAGATGTGATAATAGTGATACTATATAATACGCATATACGAAGCAGTAGAAATATATAAACATGTTATCTTTTAATACCATCACTACCTAGCCGTTATCATCAGGTCATGTCTATAGTCGTGTCCAGTTTATATCACTGGTGACGGATAGAAGTGAACATGCTAGTGGTGATGTGATAGCAGTGAACATGCAGATGGGCGTATGCTATCTAACCAGTATACGTTGTGGTGTATAGACAGTAATGATGTCTGCAAGGTATACAGAAAAGAGACTATATGCACATATGCATGAATAGTATGCCACCACAGAAAATGTAACATGTACCAAGTAAAGTAGCAAAGAATACATGTCACATGATAGCAGATAAATAATCAAGAACAGTGACAAATACAACTAAACACTAGGGGACATGTATCAGGCAAGGAACAGTAACAAGTAGTAAACATGTATCAGGCAAGTCATGTTATTTTAAACAATAGTAGCAATCAGTACCACCTGGTATTTTAATCAATCTCTTCCAGTGTCCCATACCACTGGCAGTTCATACTAGAGCCCGCACTCCAGTCGAACCCATCTGGACATGGCCTACGGGTACCATTATCCAAACGAGAGAGTGACCAAATAACAAGTGTTCCCAACGTCACTATTGTGTATACCGTTTTCTTATGTTACTTGGAAACCCATGGTCGAGGAGCTCTTATCGGGTAGATGTATCCCATGCATACCCGGGATCACGGCCTTAAACAAACCCCTGGCTGCTGAGACCAGGCCCTCCGCTAAGAGGGGAGCATGAATCAAGTAACAAGAGCTCATGGAGCAATTGGTAGGTAGCACTACCGTCCCCTGCAGTGGGAGAACAATATGGATCCAGTACATCACCCGATAAGATCTGATCACCGTCGAGTCTCCCCATACCCAAGTTAACTTTAGATCTGATATGTCAAGTATACAATGTAACAAGAACAACTACTGTACATGATACGGGTAACATGATAACGGGAAACGGGAACAATAGATGTGGGATTCCACTTATCGCATATCAACAGCTCTCATGCCCAGTAACGGGAATATCCATATCAGTAACAGGAAACAATCATATAACCTGAATACGGTAACAGTAACAGTAACATGACACAATAATACATGCAATATGAACGGGGATCCATATGACAAAAGAAACCATACATGCATGTATCACAGTGATATGCCGAGAATCTATGTAACGATGATAACAATAATATAAAATGCGGTAGTCCGTGCATTGGTATGTCCGTGTCCCAGTGGAGCATATCTCTGTGATTGTGCATGTAATAACAGTGATCAGTGCATTCATGTAACGAGGATATCAATATAACATGACGGTATCCAGCGTACTAGTGTAGCCGTATATCAGTAGGTCCCAAACATGTAGGAATAGTGTCGTGACTCTTGGTATCTATGGAATGGTGAAACATCAACTAACGGTATAGTGGGTAACAGATCTTTATATGCAATACAGTATTCCGTGTATCGGTGGGTCGGTAAGGGTGATAGTGTACTGATGACCGTATCTGATATCGGAGTCTGCGTGTATCAGTGCACATGTGACAGTACTACGTAATCATGTTTGATGGCTATGAAGTGACAGACGTGATGGAAGAAAACCATGTGGAATAATAATCTAACCATTTTACTATGGTTATCTATCATGTATCTATTATATGAACTATATGTCATATGTTATACGAAATCATGAAGCAGATGCAAATATTATTTTATTGGTTATGTTATCATGCATTACACAATATGCCTTTTCTATAATTAAATTATTTTATTAACAATCTAGTGATTTACCCTTAATCACGATTCATTTACCTAAACAATCAATCAATTCATTAAACATGAAGAAATATAATTTATTAAAAAGAAAATACTCACAAACTAGCCATGGGGAGGTAGCTCTCTTTCACACGATCGCAACGGATCCAGAATTCGTCCAAATCGGAGTCCGGATGCTCCCGATATCGCCCGAACGCTAAAAGTACAAAGTGGGTTAAATATGTAAATAAATATAAGGTAAATGCAAATACGAAAATGTCACAGGGGGTTTTCTGTAAACTTACTTTATTGGGTTTGAATGCGGTTTGGGGCTCATAACGGGTCGGGTTTAGATCCAAACCCAAACCCAATAACTTAAGTTAAATGGGTAGGGTTTATAGGGTAGACGGGTCGGGTTGTTATTGGGTTTTGGGTTGCAAATAAACCCAACTTGGGTTATTGGGTTTTGGTTTCACCCAAACCCAATAAGGAGAAGAAAAGAAGCAGCAGCAGCTTGCTGCTGCTGCTCCAGCGCGGCCGGCCGGCCAGCCCAGCTGGCCAGCAGCGCCGGCCAGCCTCCGGCGGCGGTTCGGGCCCGGCAAGCACAAGAGTGAGAGAGAGAGCGTGAAGGAGAGAGAAATAGAGGGTGAGGGAGAGGGAGTGAAGAACAGCAAAGAAAAGAAAAGAGGGAGAAGAAGAAGGAGGAGGAGAGGAGGAGGAGAGGGGGGGGGGCGCCGGCCGGCCTGGGCGCGGCGGCGGCGGTCGGCCAACGGCCGCGTGGCCGGTGGCGGGGGCGGAGCCCGATGGCGCGCCGGCCACCTGGGCGCGTCGGCAGCAAGGCCGGCGGCCAACAGTGGGGAGAAAGGGAGTGTGGGAGAGAGAGAAATTGGTAGGGGAGAGAGAGAGGGGAGAGAGAGAGAGTGGGATTATGTGAGAGAGAGAGAGAGAAAGAGAGAGATTTTATAGGGGGAGAGAGAGAAGAGTCGGTGGAGATGGGTAAGGCGGTGGGGGAGAACTCGCTGGAAAAAGGAAGAAGGGAATAAAAAAAAGGAAAGAAAGAAAATAAAGTATTAATAATATTATTTAATTTGGCCTAAAATTCGACTAGCTCCGAACGGTGCCCAAAAATTACAGAAAATAGAGAATATTATCCTGAGACAGAATATGAAGATTGTTTGAAAGAAATTCAATCCGTTTTACAAATTAAAAATCCCGGAAGCTGTCGCCGGTATCGGGCGACACCGGTTGGCCCAATTTTCGATAAATTCAAAAAAATTCCCAAAATATCCTAACGTCGGTCATATGATTCTAAGATATAAGATGAAAGAGGATTTTCAAAATACAACTCCTGTTTGTGCAATAAAAATCGAAAAGCTGAACGGTATCGGTCGACACCAACTACGGAGATTTTCCAAAATAATCCAGAAAAATTCCAGAAAATCCTGAAAAATCTAAAATATTAGAAAATGACTTTTAAAACTGAAATCGGCTCAATCGGACTATCACGGAGGTCAACTCAATATTATACGCCGTATCGCGAACTGATACTGTGATACGTACTTCAGGGATCAGGGGGTTACAAGATGGAATATTGTGACCACTGCTCATCTTTGAAGGAGTGCTATTTCAGAGAAAACTTAAACTCCTAATTATTGACGCTGCTTTTCTTGGTCTTCAGAGGAGCCTCCCCTTACAACTCAACCGACATAGTCTCTTTTCCTTTGGCTTGGTAAGATTATGCCATCTCGCCGCGCCCTTTATTATTCATACCCCATTTGTCTTTGGGTAGATGGTTTAAACTTTTTAGCTAACTTCTCAGCTATCTTAGCTTATTAAACTAATTCTTTTAGGTATGAGCCTTGACAGCTCTCATACGAATCTCCACTTGGTCCAGAAAGTTATGCCTACATGTCTGCAACAACATTGGTAATGGCATCCCTACTAGACACATCAGATATAAGTTTCTGAATGCTCAATGTAATCACGGACAGATTCTCCTTCCTCTGCACAGTGGAGAGGAGTTTATCCATGGTCACCTCAGTTTCATCCTCGTAAAAACGAGAAAGGAACCAAGTCTCCAAGTCGATCCAGGAATTGGTAGAGCCTGGTGGAAGGCCTCTGAACTAGTCGAAAGCTACTCCTTTGAGAGTATCGATAAAACAGTCTAGCCATAATAGCATCGTTATCTATAACATTACTGGTCTGAGATCGAAAGTAATAGATATGCTGGTTTGATGAGCTTTTACCATCATACATATGTAACGTAGGTGGTTTAAATTTTGGAGGATATTGCACTGAGTCCCATTAAGTGGATAAAGACGAGTCATGCTTGCCTTCTTCAATTCATCCCTCTGAGTTAGGGATGCAATTTGGGCTTGAATGCCTTTAAGAACTTCAGTATCGATGGAAGAGCTTTCCTTTGACTTTCAATCTTGAGTTGCTCATCTCATTATGCTCCTCCTCATTATGATTGCTTCCAGCATCATTATTATTCCGGTTGATAAGGAGTTGAGCGAGTATTTGTTAGATGTTGTCCAAGGCTTCTTACTGGGCCTGGAGGTCTGCTCTTGAGCTTTCATCCGTCGACGGAGGTCATCATTTACCGTTATCGTCCATATGCACCGATACTCTGCCCGTTCGCACCTAGCTGACCATTGCTGAAGAGGCATATCCACTAGCTTCTCCTTTATCATTAGACCATTGGAATAAACTTTTTAATGGTTCAGGTGATATCACTCTAGTCGAAGAGGATGGCTGCTCAAAGTTGTAAGGTATTGCCACCCTAGATCTGGTACTTCGGAACACACCTTCCTCTCCTACCTAGACTTGGCCTAAGTCAAGGCTATAGTCGGGTCTGAAAAACTGAACGAAGGAGAATTAGCATCACGCCGCCCTCGTCTGCCCCTAAGCAGTTCCCATCCCCTTCCTATTGTGTTGACGGATGCAGAGGGTGGATCTGGTAGGTTTCGAGATTTGCTCTTTTCGTGATGCTTGATAGGAGCTCGAACTGATAGTCAATTAAAAACTGACTGTCGGACTGAAAGAGTGGCAGCACTGGTGCTAGTTGGCAATAGACTGAACGGACTGTCACCAACTGACATCCCACTTGTTCAACAACAAGAGGGAGGAGTATAGAGTAGTTCTAACTTCCGTTTGTTAGTTAGGAACTCTCGTAAATCAGTGTTAACCAAGCTCACACGATCTTGCTTGGATATTTTGAAGAGGTTGTTCAGGTTGAAGACCTCTAGCCTTGAGGCTTCTGTCTTTAGGTGATTTGAAAATCACCTTATCAATTATATTAATTTCGCTTGGCGAAGTTAGACGTATGGTTACGCGCAAGACACGATCTTAGCGCCAGAAAATTTTAGAAGCAAAGTCATGGTA
Organism: Agave tequilana; assembly: GCA_038442645.1. Lineage (NCBI taxonomy): Eukaryota > Viridiplantae > Streptophyta > Magnoliopsida > Asparagales > Asparagaceae > Agave > Agave tequilana. The sequence continues at coordinate 45,622 of JAVJIF010025627.1, read as the reverse complement.
ACTTTACTTTTAGCACGCTGTGGTGCTTTGCTCTTTGCCTTACTATGAAGGTACTTAGCACTGCAGAGTGCTTCAGTTCCACCTTGCGGCTAAGAATTTTGTTAGTACCCTTAGGTACTGGCGCTGTGTTAGCCACGCCATCAGTAACTTCACTCGTAGGGGTAATGTTGACACTAAGGGCCAATGCTTCCAGATTGGGCAAAGACAGAGATACCAACTTAGCATTGCAGCTAATATTGGTAATGCTGCCAAACTGTAGGCATTTTGCCTTTGTCTTCGCGTGATAGGCGAAGTTGTGCTGGAACTTCGCTTGAAACTTCGCATGGAGCTTTCCGCTTCGCCTTCCACACCTGCTTAGAAAGTGAAGTTTTAGGTCGCAGGGAACTTGTCTAGCCTCGTGTGAGGAACTTTTAGCTCCGTTGAGGCTAAGAGGAGCTGGGACGAGGTTCGTCTAGTTGCTTGCCCGGTTAAGGCTAGTTTCTGTTTTGTAGCCACTGAAGTTTTGGTCATAGAAACCTTCCCGTGCTTCCGCCCGTGGAGCACTGGGCTACCCCCAGAGAGTAGTTCTTCGAATTTTTCTTAGTCAAAGTGAATGACCAAGTTTTTGACAATGACGGGCTCAAGATTCTGACCGTTGCATTGTGATTCATCTCCTTGTTGCGGAAGAGGACTTTATCCCCAATGGAGTCGCCATCTTGTTTCCATTGAAAATTGCTATTCGTGGAAAAACTTACAAAAAGAAGAGTTGAGGAGGAGCGAAGTTACAAGTAATTAGACGGAAATTACAGGTAGATCTCCTCTGAGTTTTCTAGAAAAGTATGCCGGTAGGAATCTGATCAGCGCGCGATCACTTTATCCTTTTGATGATGCAATCGATCAGCTGCCTCCTAATAGGATTCTCTTCTCGCTTAGTTCTGAAAATTGAGTATTTGGAAGTAGGAGAATAAGAGAACACTCTCTAAAAGAATCTCTGGTTGAATTTCCTTCAGCCAATCTCCTCTCTCTAGCCCGTTAGTCCTTGTTTTCTCTCTATCCGTGCAGTGCGTCCCTCCTTAGCTCAGCAAGAGACTATTTATAGCTAAAATGAAATGTAACTGTCCCCTTGAATTCAGCAAGGCTGAATCAGTCTTTACCTTCGCGCGAGGCTGCAAATGACCCACTTGTGAGCTTCCAGCGAAGCCAGAGGGTTCGTGCGAACGCCTTCCTGCCATTGTGGTTTAATTATCTCCACTTAATATGAGGCGAAGTGGGTGGGTGTAACCGCTCACTTAAAGTGGCGTTAATCCCACTAAATTAGTGAGGTTCACCCATTAATCTCCCATGTGAAATGATCAATTGATGATCTGGTAAAGCTAGCTGCGGAGCTAACTCATGCGAAGTTAAGCCTTAGCTTAGAGCTTCAGTGAAGTTACCTTCGTAATCCCTTGCGAAGGTAAGACTTAGCGCATAGTCCCCTGTGAAGGTAAGACTTAGCTCATAGCCTCGGACGAAGTTACCTTCAAGGCTTTGTGCGAAGTTAAGACTCAGCACATAGCGGAGTTAAACCCTTTTTTCCTTCCAGCGAAGCTAGGGGTAAAGTTTCTGGCGTGAAGCTCCTAGATCAACTCTGGCTAATGGGAAGCTTCGAGCGAAGCTAATGGTTAGCCTCACAGCAAAGCTACCAAGAAAGCTTTTGGCAAAGCTGTAAGTTAGCTCTATTTGGAGCTATAAAGAGTTTTAAAGCGAGGCCAGAGGCTATCCCCTTAGGCTCATGCAAGGCTAAGTGTTGAGCATCTTAGGCCTGCTTGGATCTTTTCAAAGACAACTTTGGCTTACTGTCTGCTTCACTAGATCAGTAAAGTCCAAGTCGCTGCCTTGTCCCTGGTCGTCAGTTGTTTTACTTATCTTTTGTAAATGTCAGTAAGTTAGACGTCGTTCAGACCGGTTGAAGATAAATGTGAGAGTTTTGTCTTTTTAGAGTGTCAACAGGGGTGGCGTAGCGTGAACCCTGATTTTTAATCTACATTTTTGTGTTTTGATTCTCTGTCTCTCTAATTAATTTTGATAATTTCAAACTTATTTAAAACATGACCTTAATTAACCATAACAAATTAATCATAATTGTGATTTAAAATATGGCCTTAAATAACCTCTAACGGATTAATTCCTAACCTATATAAAGGAAACAAAAAGAGAAGAGAAAGAACACAGATACAAGAGCAACAACAAAGAAAACCAAAAATTCTTCTCTCCTCATGTTCTTCTCCTTCCTTTTTTTTGAATTCTATTTTTTAGTTTTAGTTTTTCGCGCTGAGCAGAGACTTAGGCTTACGCTCAAGCCATTTACTGGTGTCTTTCTGAGAGCTTTACGCTAGTTGACAGCGATCGATCCACGTCCGAGCGATAGGGCGGACCTTAATCTTATAGAGCAGTGATTTATCATGACAACTCTCCCACATGTCAGGAATTTCCTTCTTAATTTTATTTTATTAGATTGATATATTATAGTATAATTTACTTAAGATATATGCTTTAAACACCTCATGTCACTCAAAAATTTAAAACAATAGAAATTTTAGGAAAATATAGTAAAAACAAAAATATGACCAAACCCCATCTCAATAATTCCACAAAGGACTAGCTCATACGATTGTAGGGTCGTTCCATATCGATCTTTGCAAGGACTAACTCCTTCCGCCGTTGCAGTCTCAGTGCTCCAATTCGGGGCAAGAAGAATATTGACCGACCCGAAATGAAAGCAGCTTGTTCCAGAGAGACGAGAGAACCGATCACACTCTTCAGTCTGTTCACCAACGCCCTGATAATAACCATGTAGATCCTGTAACACAAGCTGATGGATCTGAAGTGGGACACTGCCGTAGGGGACTTCACATTCGGAATAAGTACAACATACGTCGCTTTCCATTCTGGGGCATTACACCTTCTTCAAAGTACGAAGTAACCATATCCACAACCTTCTTGTTGACAATATGCCAGTAATATTGAAATAAAGATGCTGACAAACCGCTCAGCCCCGGGGCCTTGCCTTTTGGTGATGCAAGCATAGCTTCTTCAATCTTCTTTCTCATCACCTTCTTGTCAACGTCTGCGGCCACCATAAGGTCCGAAGTGTGTCTGAGCTTAGGTAGGCGGGTAAGCGACATCTCCTCCTTGGACACCATCTATCCATGAAATAGCTCCCGAACGCTTCTTTCATCCATCCAACGTCCTCCAGTTCAGTGCCATCTTCCAGTGTAAGGCGATTGATCCTTTTGTCGCGGGGTCTCAATGCAAGCCTTGTCTTTGGGTGCTAAAGTGTCTCTTGTGTTGTGCGCACCGACAACAACCAACAGAGAATCACACAATCTTCAGCACAAAGAACAGCCCAAATCACACGAAGAACACACAATCCCAAACAACAGATCTAACGAGGTTCGGCCTCAATGCCTACGTCCTCGGGGCAATCAATGGAGAGAGTTTTCAATTAGGAAGATGATTACAATCGCTGTAGATCTCTCTGAATGCAAGAGTATCCACAGTTTTTTTCTCTTTCAAGACACTAAACCCTAGAAATTACATTTAGGGCTTAAATACACGGTTTCCCGAAACAACAGTTTTCAGCCCAGACCCGACTGTCGGTCGACCGGTCGGTCGACCGACTTCCTCTTCCGGTCGACCCTCCGGTCGACCCAGAAAACCCGAGAGCTGGGTTCCTGCAGACAGGGCCACTCCGGTCGACCGGGCGGTCGACCCAGAGAACCCGAGAGCTGGGGTTCCTGCAGACATAGGGTTGCGGTCGACCGGTCGGTCGACCGCCCAATTCCTGTGCACGTTGTGCACGTCGGTCGACCGGGCCGGTCGACCGACCTCCTGTCTTCTGCTGCTGTTTGCTATTTCCTGCCCGCTGTCCCTTTGCCTTTCGTCGTAGACTCCTTTGGCAATCTTTGACAGCACCTGGCATGACATCAACTCCTCTACAATACTCTCTCCTCCAACAATTCTCCACCTCGGTGAAGATTTCCAAATCTGAGCCGAACATCGACTCGATAGCGGCTGCACCACCCCGGTTGCCTACGTACCCCTTGCCCAAGGGATCAAGCCGTCCGTAGTTCACCCAAATGAGCTTCAGCAAGCTCAATTCACCTGAAGGATATGAAGCAAGTCTTTGCAGTGTGCAAACTTTACTCCCGACACCACCTTTGTAAGCATATCGGCCGGATTCTCCGAAGTGTGAATCTTCAACAAATCAATGTCACCTTCTTCCAGAATCTCCCGAACAAAGTGATACCTGACATCGATGTGCTTCGTTCTTGCATGATAGACCTGCTTCCTCGCCAAGTAAATGGCACTCATGCTGTCATAGTTTATCTTCAAAATATCCTGTTCCACGCCCAAGTCATCAAGCAATCCTTGAAGCCAGATTGCCTCCTTCATGGCCTCTGTCATAGCCATATATTCAGCCTCTGTGGTCGACAACGCGACGGTAGACTAAAGTGTGGAGCGCCAACTCACCGGTGCCTGCGAGAATGTGAAGACATATCCCGTCGTCGACCGGCGTTTGTCAAGATCACCTGCATAGTCTGAATCAACATACCCTATGCACTCTTGCTTTCCGGTGTCGTCCTTCTCGAACACTAGGCCTACATCAACAGTTCCCTTGATGTACCTCAGAATCCATTTCACAGCTTCCCAATGACCCTGTCCAGGATCATGCATGTATCGACTCACCATGGAGACTGCCTGTGAAATATCTGGCCGCGTACACACCATTGCATACATCAAGCTACCCACCGCATTGGCATATGGAACATGAGACATATGCTCACGCTCTTGAACACTCCTTGGAGACATCTTCGCTGACAATTTGAAGTGCGGCGCCATTGGTGTACTAACAGACTTAGTATCCTTCCGATATTAAACCTCTGCAGTACCTTCTCCAGATAGCCCTTCTGAGTAAACTTATCCTGCCAGCTTTCCTGTCTCTTGTGATCTCCATGCCCAATACTTTCCTTACTTCCCCCAGGTCCTTCATCTCGAACTCTGACGATAACATCTTCTTCAGAGAATCAATAGCAGATCTTGACCTAGAAGCAATCAGCATATCATCTACATAAAGAAGTAGATAGATATATTCACCTGATGGTAACTTGTTGTAGTACACACATGGATCGAAATGGCTTCGTGTGTAATTCTTCTTCCTGATGAAGCTGTCAAATCGCTTGTACCACTGTCTAGGAGACTGCTTCAAACTATACAGCGATTTCTTCAGCTTACATACTAAATCTTCCTTCCCTGCAGCTTTATAACCTGTGGGCTGTGTCATATAAATCTCCTCCTCAAGATCGTCGTGGAGAAAGGCGGTCTTCACATCAAGTTGGTCAAGTTCCAACTCATTCTGCGCCACCAAAGCCAATAGAATCCGAATAGACGAGTGTTTAACTACTGGGGAGAACACCTCGTTATAGTCGATTCCTTCTCTCTGAGCGTAGCCTTTAGCCACCAGCCTTGCCTTGTAGCGCACTGCATCCTCTTGGAGAGATCCCTGCTTCTTTGCAAATACCCACTTGCACCCTATGGCCTTCTTCCCCTTGGGCAACTTGGTGAGTTCCCATGTGTTGTTCTTATAAAGAGATTGCATCTCTTCATTCATGGCCTCTTTCCACTTCTCTGCTTCTGAACTAATCTCAGCTTCCCTGAATGTAGATGGAATAGCCTCTTCAACAACTGGAAGTGCATATGCAACAATCATATCGGTGGTGAGCCAACCAGGTCTCCTAGTATTCCTTCTTGGTCTTCCAACTGCAGTGGGATCTGGAACGGTATCCATGTCCTGCTCCTGACCCTCTTCAACAACTTCAGCATCTTCTTCTGCAACTTGATCACCACCCTGTGTCACCTCAGGAATGATCCGAACTGATACTGAATCCTCTAGAGATGGTGGATCTGCATCACTCTCCACCTGCTGCAATAGCTCCTTGGTCTTGCTGGTCTCCACCTGCTTAGAGACCGTAGGCTTCATCAGTGAAGCCTCATCGAATGTGACATCCCTGCTGATTATGAATTTGTTGTCCTTTTGGTCCTAAATCTTGAACCCCTTGGTTCCTCGCTTGAAGCCAACGAACACCCCTTTCTTTGCCCTTGGGTCCAACTTGTCTTCTCTGACGTGGTAGTAGGCTGGACATCCGAAAACCCGTAGCAAATCATAATCCTGAGCAGTTCTTCCTGACCAAGCTTCAAGAGGAGTCTTCCCCCCTATTGCAGACGACGGCAACCTGTTCACAAGGTGACATGCATACCCCAAAGCTTCAGCCCAGAACTTCTTTGGCAGTCCTGCATTGGATAACATACACCGAACCTTCTCTAGCAAAGTTCTGTTCATCCTCTCAGCCACCCCATTTTGTTGCGGATTCTCCGGTACTGTGAAGTGTCTCTCGATGCCCTCATCAATGCATAGCTGTAGGAACGGATCGGATTTGTACTCCCCTCCATTGTCAGAACGGAGAACCTTGATCTTCCTTCCTGTGCTTCTCTCCAGATTAGCCTTCCACTTCACAAACAGCTCTAGAACTTCACCTTTGTGTCGCATAGTGTACACCCAACAGCGCCTAGAGTAGTCATCAATGAACGACACAAAATAGTGGTTACCTCCAATCGATGCAGTCTTGGTAGGTCCCCATACATCCGTGTGAACATAGTCAAGAATACCCTCCGTGCAGTGCGAAGCTGTGCCAAACTTCACCTTGGTCTTCTTGCCGATGATGCAATGTTCACATAGATCCAGCTTGCAGGTCTCAGCACCCTTCAGCAACCCTTTCTTCACAAGAGTTTGCATTGATTTCTCCCCTGCATGTCCCAGCCTCATGTGCCACAGCCGGGTTGAATCTTCCTTCTGACTGGTTGAAGCTGCCACCTGCCCTGTCACTGTACTACCCTTCAAGTAATACAAGTTGTTACGGCGATCGGCCTTCAACACCACCATCGAGCCCTTTGTCATTTTAAGAACTCCATCCTTAATTGACACTCCGAGCCCCAGTGATTCCAAAACTCCTACAGAGATCAAGTTCCTCTTTAGCTGAGGAACATATCTCACTTCTTTTAGTTCCCTCACCATCCCATCAAACATCCTGATTGGAATAGTGCCAACACCCTCCATGATGCATGGGTGATCGTCGCCCATGACGACCGAACACCCCTCCAACTTCTCAAAACTGGTAAACCAGTCTCGATTTGGGCATACATGATATGTTGCACCTGTGTCCAAGATCCACTCGTTCTCCCCGAGTAACCAATGACAGGAGTGATGACTGAAAACGAGAACACTGAAGAATCCGAATCTGATCCATCTGCCTGTGATTTGCTGCTTGCAGTTTTTACCACTTTTGCGAGATTTGCTTCAGATTTTGACTCTTTCTTCTTTCCCTTGAATTTTGGACAGTCTACTTTCCAGTGCCCAATCTCTTTGCAGAATGCGCACTGATTTTTCTTGAGATCCCTGAAGCCCGGCCTGGACTTTGATCTTCCCCTAATCTCCTTTCCCTTCCTTGATGAACCTCTACCTCTTACTTCCAATGCCTCTGCTGATGAACTTGTCTGAGAGGGATATCTTTCATTTTTCCTTGTTTCATAACTAATCAATGAAGATGACACCTCATCATAATCCAAGCTCTGCCTTCCATTAATGAAGGTCAGTGTGAATGTCTCGTACTCCTCTGCAGGTAGTGAATTCAGAAAGATAACCGCCTTATCTTCCTCTTCTAGCTTGACATCCAAATTCAGCAGATCTGTAAGAAGCTTCGTATATCGGTTGATGTGCTCATTGACTGTGCTCCCCTTCTGCATCCTGAACTGATACAGCTTACTCTTAAGCTGCAACCTGAACTCTACACTCTTCTTCAGGTACTTCTTTTCAAGGGTTTGCCACAGTTTCTTCGCTGACGTCTCATGTTGCACAAGGTATTTTATGTCTTGTGACAAGCATGAACGTATCAAGCCACATGCCGATCTGTTCATCTTCGCCCATTCTTCATCAGTGGTAGTGTTCTTCTTCCTCTCCAATAGGAGAGTGTCCTCGAGGTTTGATGCATTCAGTGCATCCATAACCTCACATCTCCACATACCGAAATTGTTAGTCCCATTAAACTTAACAACTTCAATCCTTGGGTGATTGTTCATTGTCTTAACAGATGCAGTTTCTTCTGCCATTGAGATTCTTTTGATTCTCTATTTATGCGGAAGAATAACCAAATTGGAATAAATCTCTACTCAGATAAAAATGGGATTTTTTTTACCTGCCTCTTGAAACCCTAGATCGAGTTTCTCACCGGATCTACTCCAAACACAGATTCAACGAGCCCTCCTTGCGTCCTCCTGAGATCGACACACGATCTCCTCGAACACCAATACCTCTGACCTGAGATCGACACACGATCTCCACCTGATCAGATCTGGAACCCTTCGAATCCTCAGAATCCCAAGCGTAACCTGGATGCTCTGATACCACTTGTTGTGCGCACCGACAACAACCAACAGAGAATCACACAATCTTCAGCACAAAGAACAGCCCAAATCACACAAAGAACACACAATCCCAAACAACAGATCTAACAAGGTTCGGCCTCAATGCCTACGTCCTCGGGGCAATCAATGGAGAGAGTTTTCAATTTAGGAAGATGATTACAATCGCTGTAGATCTCTCTGAATGCAAGAGTATCCACATTTTTTTTCTCTTTCAAGGCACTAAACCCTAGAAATTACATTTAGGGCTTAAATACACGGTTTCCCGAAACAGCAGTTTTCAGCCCAGACCCGACTGTCGGTCGACCGGTCGGTCGACCGACTTCCTCTTCCGGTCGACCCTCCGGTCGACCCAGAAAACCCGAGAGCTGGGTTCCTGCAGACAGGGCCACTCCGGTCGACCGGGCGGTCGACCCAGAGAACCCGAGAGCTGGGGTTCCTGCAGACATAGGGTTGCGGTCGAACGGTCGGTCGACCGCCCAATTCCTGTGCACGTCGGTCGACCGGGCCGGTCGACCGACCTCCTGTCTTCTGCTGCTGTTTGCTATTTCCTGCCCGCTGTCCCTTTGCCTTTCGTCGTAGACTCCTTTGGCAATCTTTGACAGCACCTGGCATGACATCAACTCCTCTACAATACTCTCTCCTCCAACATCTTGTTGCTTGATAGTGGAGTGGGACTCACTAATGTAGCCTAGAAACAAATTTAATTGAGCGATGGATGAGCCATTTGTTAGAATTTTGAGTTTAAAATTAATAAATAACTTTAGTTTCAAAGTTTATTATTTATTTTATCAAATCAACTTTGATCAAGTCTCACTAGATCTCACATCAAGTGATAAAATCTCTCAACCATCCGATTCTGTGATAATGAAATCTCTTGCAGTTACAACTACTGGAGGGTTTGAAACCTTAAATAGACCCTCCCTCCAACAACAAGAGAAACAACACATTTCTCTATTCATCTTTAAATAAGTCAAAAGCTTACTCTTCGTGATAATGGCTTCAGCGTTAAAGGAAATTTTTTTTGTTCATTATTTTTATTTTTCTAGGCAACTTCTTCATCTGAACAGAGGCTCTACCCATCGTCCTGGGCCGAGTGCTGGTGGTTTATCGGGAGAATTTTTAGCATGCATATTTCATCAAGGTAAAAATCAAGACTAAATTACTTTCACAAATTTTCTTCCTAACCTTAGAAATCAAACAAATAATTTTATTTTGACCAAGTATAAGAAATCCTAATTTTGATTTTCCTATTCCTTAAAATTGACTTAATTTCTTACGAAAAATATGTCAAAATATTATTTCTATTTTCAAAAAGTTTTAAAAGTAAAGAAAATGTTAATTTTTTTCTTTTTTAATAAAAAAAGAAAACCTAAGTTATGTTAGAACCCTCCCCTACACCTATCTCATACATTTTTCTCAATGTATTAATTAATGCATAGATGCATGAAAAAGAAGAAAGGGGAGGAAAATATTACCTTAAGGTGGTGGCTCCAGCAGTCGTCTGATTGGTCCACGAAATGCGGCCAATCAAATTTACTTGGAGTTCGGAGGAACCAACCAGAAACCTCTCTAATATAACCCACTGAAATGATGTATATATGAATGATTTTTATTAAGAATTACTCCATCTAATTTCCAAATTTCACAATAATTTTGGAGTCAATTTTATCAACACCCTTGTCCAAAATGGAGTGTGAAAAGATGGAATGATTGACTTGGACTTAGAAAGTACGGGAACTAATACCGACTCAAGAAAGTGACTTAAGTCAAGTAAAGGTTCAGGAGTCGAGATTGGTTCAGAAAGTGGGTCCAAATCAAGAAGTTGAAACTCCAGTCCACATTCATTTTCCAATAACGGAATGTGACTTAATATTAGTGATTCAAGTTTAAGAATGACAGGTGTGTGAATCAAAACTGACTCTAAAATATTACTCAAGTTGGGTAACAAAACAATAGTCAATATTGATTTAGGAATTTGAACTGGATCACAAATTTGAGAATCTAGGTCACATTTCTCATTGAGTTCAATTTTATAAAAATGAGAACTTGCCAATTTGTCAATGAGACTTTCAAAAGTATAAAATTGGTTAAGTTCAATATGATGATCATAAATGATTGGCGATTCAATTTCATGATGAATTGGCACAGAATCTAATGTTGACTTTGAAAAAAGATTGAAATCAGGTGAACACACCAGAGTCATTATTGAATCAGAAAGTAGAATTAAATCACCCAAGTTGAGGTTCAAGATCATATTCATTCTCAAGTTCAATTTCAGGAAAGGGATAACTTACCAAAATGTCAATATGGTTTGCAAAATTTGGAGTTTGGGCAAGTTCAAATGGGTGTGCTGAAATGAAATTTTGTTATCCAAAACAACATGGTTCTTCGGCTCTAACAGAATGGTTAGCGACATCAGAAATGATCAAACGGTGAGAATGGAGAGTTTGGACCATAAATCTATGCCATGATTACGAGCTATTTGAGCCTGAGTCATGGCTTCAAGCAGCTTTTCATAGTCGATTGGTTCATCGTTTTTTTGTGATTGGACTTGAAAACATAAAGTTTTGTTTTGAAATTTGTGGTGAAATTGTGAGTCTGTCAGATTTTGTGATTGTTGCTTGGACTCACGCATACTCATTTTCAAGATTGATGGTTTTCTATTTTGAACTGGTGGAACTGAGTATGAATCTTGAAAATATTGTGGGCAAGGTGGATAAGTAGGACAAGTTGGTTGAAAATTGTGTTGGCCCAAAGGCCATTAGCCCTTTGTTTTGATGATAACAAACCATATGTAGTTAGGTATTAACAAAATTGTTTAATTAAGTTTCAGGTAAACATATGTTGCATTTCGGCTCTATCATAAGACACACATTTGGAAGCTAAGAAGATTTAGATACCAGAATCTAACACATTAAAAGAGCTAAGGATCAAGCAATATCGAGAAGACTGTTTCAAGATTTGTATCTTTATCGTTTTCCATTTTAGTTAGAATTTATAGTCTTTTGTCAAAACCAAGATGAAAGAAGTAGATAGCTTTTGGGATTGTCACACACACTCATTTTATATTTCTCTGTATTTTTCAAAAAAAATTTATTACCTAGTTTCTTACCGAGTTTAGAAAAACAAGTTTTGAAAAATCAGGTTTCGAAAACAAGTTTGGAAAAACTAGTTTTTGATTTAGAAAAGATTTTTTATCAAAATATAGTTCTAATGTATTTGGTGTTAATCTATGATCACACTCTACTTCCTCAAAGCCTTAGAACTCTATTTTGGATCTATATATCAAAAGAAATTTTGTTAGAAAAATTTTGACTTCAAAAAGATTTCCAAAATCCTGTTTTGGCCCTCAGCTGGTCGACCGCTAGTAGAGCAAAACTGCTTTATCGGTCGACTGGGCGGTCGACCACGTGCACCAAAGTGCACGAGTGCACTTCGGTCGACCGGGCCGATCGATCGTGTTAAAGAGCAGTGCTCTCTGTTTGTTCGATCGACCGGGACGGTCGACCGACAGAGAGTTTTACTCTGTGTTTGGGATCCACGGTCAACCGTCCGGTCGACCGCTTTCCCAACGTTCAGAAATCTGACCGTTAGCGGTCGACTGCCTGGTCGACCAACAGCAGAAAAATCTTCTGAGTTGGCTCCCAACGACTAGTTTTCTGTTTTGTCTTTTGTTAGGTCTTGTCCAACGGATCTATTGAGTTTTCTACCCTCATTTTCATCCCCTATAAATAGTGGGAGTATGAAACAACTTAAGAAAAAATTTACAAGCCTTATATCAAATTTTTCAAAGTTTAGCCTCTTTGCAAAAGATTTCTCTTTAGCCAACTATTTGCAAAGTTTTAGTATTTTAGCTTAAGCCTTTCCTCTACTTCTCTATATACTATTTGCACTACACAATTCCAAGTGTTTCACTTCCTCATCTTGCTTGTAGGGTTGTGCTTGTGGGCTATCTTTGTGGTTAAGTATTGATCACCATTTTCTTCGATTGAGAAGTTGTAGAGGTTGCAGCCTCGAGCGAGCTAGTGAGCACCAAGTTGGTGTTGCGGCACCGTGAGAGAGGACGAGTGTGTCCGAAAAGTTCTAGTGAGAACTTGTAATCGATTGATGATCCGTTGGGATCGCTTATAGTGAAAATCCTTCATCGTGTTGAAGGCGGGGACGTAGAGCAGTGGCTCGAACCTTGAAACATATCCTTGTGTTTGCGATTGTCAACTATCTCTCTAAACTCTACTCTCTCTCTTTACTTGCACTTATATTGCTTACTCTTTTACGAGATCTATCTAGTTGTTATTTCTTATTACTAATTTATTTTTAATTCTACATTATTTGCCATTAAGTATAGCCATCACCTATTCACCCCCCCTCTAGGTGATTTTCAATTGGTATCAAAGCCTAACCCTAGCTTTTGGTTTAACCACCTTAGAGAGATCCTCTTTATTTGGCTATATTTATTTGTTGCATCTATTATTTATTTGTGCACTAACTTGTTTTCATGGCATCACTTGACTTCTCTAGCATCAAGTCCCCACCCAAATTTGATGGATTGAACTTCCCCATTTGGAAGGTCAAAATGAACCTATTCTAAAAGTCTCTAGGAGTTAGAGTTGCCAAATCCATTACCAAAGAATGTTGAACCTCACGGTGATGAGGATATATGGTCCGAAGTAACGCTAAGGACTATGAGGCCAATGCTATAGCCCAATATGCACTTACACAAGTATTAAATAAAGATGATCTTTCTCGTGTGATTGATTGCAAATCTGCTTATAAAGTTTGGAATGTTCTTATCATTACTCATGAGGGGACGTCGCAAGTCAAGAGATCCAAAATTGACTTGTTCCGTTCTCAATATGAGAATTTTTATAGCTTGATAATGAAAGTATAGATGAAATGTTCACTCATTGCACCAAGATCACTAATGCTTTATCCTCTTTAGGTGACAAGATTGATAATGACCAAAAGATCCGGAAGGTCATTAGAGCTCTTCCTAAATCTTGAGAAGTCAAGGTAATCACCCTCAAGCAGCTAAACGATAGAGAGGAGATGGACTTCTCTGGCATCATCAGTAATCTCAAAACCCATGAGATGGAGATGAAGGTGAGAGAAGAAAGAGAGGCTCCAAAGAAGAAAGTAATAGCTTTCAAGGTGACTCCATCCTCCTTTGATGAAGAAGAATCATCGGAAGACTACGATGAGGACTTTGCCGTGCTCATTAGAAAAGTGGGAAAGATGTTCTACAAGAAAAGTAGACAAAGCAACTTTCAAAGAGGAAGACCTCAAGGAAGACCTGAAAAGAAAAGGGAGGAAACAGGTCTGTGCTTCCATTGCAAAAGAACAGGTCATTTAATTACGGATTGCCCATCTTTACAAGCTACAACCTCCAAGAACATCCAAAAGAAGAAGAAGGCGATGGTGGCCACGTGGGATGACTCGGAGACAGAATCCGAAGAGGAGATCGACACCGCACACATGTGCTTCATGGCATATGGTGATGAAGCTTCTAAGATAAACTTAGAAAACTCTTTAGAAGGTGTGAATTTGACCATGGATGAATTAGCACAATTTTTTGAAGAATTATAAAATAGATATAAAATTTTCCTTGCTCAAAGTATAAAGTTAAAAAAGGAAAATGATTTATTAGAGAACAAATTTGAGATTGTTTTAAATGAGAAAAATAATTTGTCAAATTCTTTTGAGAAAATGAAAGTGGATTTTGAAAAATATAAAACTGCTTATAAGGGTAAAATCCCAAGTATCACTAATAATAAAAATGAATTTTTGAAAATTCAAAAAAGCATTGAGGTTTTGGATACTACTTTGAAAAAATATGCATTTGACATGAATAAATTTGCATCTATGTTTTCTAAAGGACAAACCCAAGAAAACACACTCCTCATACATCAACACAAGCATGCATTAATGTATGAAAAAATATATACTTGTGCACATTGTGGCCGCAAAGGCAATTTAGCAAAATTTTGTTATGTAAAATTAAACATGACTAATAAAAATGTTTGGGTTTCGAGAAAATACTAACCCCATAGGATCCAAAAAGATTTGGGTACCAATGGACACGCCAAACTTAATTGATACAGATGCGTCGTCCTCCTCCAAGACTTAGGGGGAGATGGTGCCCGGGTGGTGGATGCATCAAGGCTCAACGAACAAATCATCACTTGCATCGCTATCAAAGAGGTATCCATCTTGGAGATTGCCTTTGGTTTGGTAACTTCTCCACTTGAGAATTTTATTTCTTACTAGACCTATACATGCATAGGATTTTCTAGTTTCATTTTGTGATATTATGCTTTAATTATATAGACTTGCACGCCCTTATTTCTTTTTTGTATCTTGACTATAGTTGAGATTGTGTATTTAGTTTTCTTTTATTTCTATTCTAGCCATATTTTGTTTGTCCATGTATCAAAGATTTTTTTTGTTAAATGAATGTTTTTATTGTCAAATATGAAAATTTATTTAATCATAATTAAGCAAGTAAATGGAGATAGCAATGCGCGCCTCAACTCTTATCTAGAGGAATGCCGAGGAGAAGTTCAGAACCCTTAAAGGGGTATTCGGCTTCAATATCTCAAATCTATTGCTTAATTATTAAAATATAAATAAAATTTATGTTGTTAATAATAATAAAAATTAATTTTTATGTTTTTTCATGCCTATTATAAATTTAACATTATTCTCTTGTTTCATGTGTAACATATATTAGTTTCTATTTCATATTTAAAAGAAAATAAATTAAAAACAAAATTAAAACTTATACTGTGTTTTGAGCCGTTACGGTCGACCGACCAGTCGACCGCGTTAGCCTGTCATAGGCACGGTCGACCGGCCAGTTGATCGAGATAACCTGGAATAAAAAAAAAATTTAGCCCGAAGCCGGTCGACCGGGCGGTCGACCGACTGAAACTGAGATTGCTCTCGGTTTGCGCCGGTCGACCGGGAGTCGGGTAAACTGGTTTTCACCCAGTTTCTTAAATAGCTCTAAATCCAAAATTCCTCCATTCCTTCATCTCCACCGACTTCTCCTTTCTCCCCTCTTCAATTCTCCTCCTCCCAAACCTAATCCAACCATTAAAACTCTTTCCAATTCAAAATTCATCCTACAAAATTTTGTTAAATCATTCTCAGGCTCCAGATCTGCAATATTTCAAGGATTTTCCTTGGATTTTGAGGTATAACCAAAATTCTCCTTAATCTCTTTTATTATTCTTGTTTATCCATTTTTATTTCGTGTTATTATCCTGTTTAATCCTTCATCATGTCCAAAAGATCCCGATCTGAGAAGGAGAAAACCCCTGAGTCATCATCCGGCCCCTTCATCCCAAAATGCATCTCATAGATTCACTATAATCCACAATAAAAATCTCATCTCTGATAGAACTGTGGTGCTTAGTGATTTTGAGCACCTTAATCTTACAAATATCTTAAGTACAAGTTCAATTGAGCATTTTGTCACCATGAAAGAACCTGTTTACCCTAAATTGGTACATATTTTTACTCTAACATGTCCTTTCAAAATAATCATATCAGGTCTAGAGTCTTGGATAAGGATATAAATATTTTTCTTGAAAAATTTTCTCATCTCCTACACCTCTTCTATGAGGAGGTAGATGTTTATAATGTGGATCTTCATGAATTTGCTTGTCCTGACGGTGAGTCCGCCCACACCGTCTCCATTTTGCTTCACGATGATGATAACCCCGCTTTAGTTAGGAATTAGGAGGTGAAGTATTATACTCTCACCGCCCAAGTCTTAACTAAAATCGTTTTCTATAACCTCCTGCCAAAATCAGGAGAGCATAGTCACGCTAGGGGTTCTGCTCCTCTTCTGATCTATTGCCTTCTGAAAGGCATTAAAATAAATGTTCCTAAACTCATCATCGATTATATGACGTCCGATCATCTTCTGGTCCCAAACCGGCACTTGCCCTTTGGGATACTTATTACACGCCTTCTAAAACAACTCCAATTTAATCTTGCCACTGAACGGTTCATCGAGCTGTCAGTTGACATCAATAGCACTCTCCTTAAGAGGATGTGTGTTAGGGAGCGTGCTCCTGCTCCTCAGCACCAGCCTATCATTTCTGCTGTTGCTCCAGTATCTTCTTCTGCTTCCTTTGATCCCTATCATTCTCTCTCCACTCAGCTTCAGAAGCATAGCCAGCAGATGTCTGCTCAGATGACCGCTCACTTTCAGCGGCTAGAGCAGCGAGTGGACAATGATCTCAACCATATTTATGATTCCATTCGCTATATGCAGACCTACGTCCATGACATCTACAACAGGAACACTTGGCCAGCTCCTCTTCCGAGTGGTCGCTTACAGCCACTTCCACCCACGGGTCCTCCTTTCGACGCATGGGTTCCTCCTGCTGTTCCTGAGGCACCAGCTTCCCCAGATGACCCTGATTTTTAGGAGGGTTGACCCCTTTTGTTGATGACAAAAAGGAGGAGAGATATTTTGGATGGAGTTATTTGGGGAGTTAGTTGTTATGTATGTTTGGAGTATTTATTTTCTATATTTGGAGTTGGTTATGTATTTTGTTTTATGGACATATGCTTCGTGTGTTTGTGTGTATTTGGTTTTTGAGTTGGCATGAACCTCTAAGCATGTATGGACATATTTATTTCTGATATGGAAGTTATCTTTATTTACTCTATATGGTATATGTGTTTGGTTATGTATTGTTTCTTATTCACTTTTGATCCAACCATCTACCACTTATTTGGAGGTTGGAGGTATTTTTGGATGGATGAGGTAACCATTTGTGCATACACTCTCTTATCTCTATATCCTTGTTATGCATAGATGGTTGGCATATGAATCTAACGGTTACATCCTTTATATATGCTTTTATTGTGCATTTAGCTCTTTTATATCATATTCTTATATATGCATGTGTTAAGGGGGAGCTTCACTTGAAGTCTCTTTCCAAAATATTTCTAATAACTCCATATGTTTTGTCATCATCAAAAAGGGGGAGATTATTGGCCCAAAAGCCATTAGCCCTTAGTTTTGATGATAACAAACCATATGTAGTTAGGTATTAACAGAATTGTTTAATTAAGTTTCAGGTAAACATATGTTACATTTCGGCTCCATTATAAGACTCACACATTTGGAATCCAAGAAGATTTAGATTCTAGAGCCTAGCACACTAGAAGAGTTAAGGATCAAGCAATACTGAGAAGACTGTTTCAAGATTTGTATCTTTACCGTTTTTTCATTTTAGTTAGGATTTATAGTCTTTTGTCAAAACCAAGATGAAAGAAGTTGATAGCTTTTAGGATTGTCGCACACACAATTTCATATTTCTTTGTGTTTTTCAAACAAAATTTTATTACCTGGTTTCTTACCGAGTTTCAGAAAAAAAAGTTTTGAAAAATCAGGTTTCAAAAAAACAAGTTTGGAAAAACTAGTTTTTGATTTACAAAAGAATTTTGATCAAAATATAGTTTTAATCTATTTGGTATTGATCTATAATCACACTCTACTTCCTCAAAGCCCTAGAACTCCATTTTGTATCTACATATCAAAAGAAATTTTGCTGGAAAAATTTTGACTTCAAAAAGATTTCCAAAATCCTGTTTTGGTCCTTAGCCGGTCGACCGACCGGTCGACCACTGGCAGAGCAAAACTGCTTTTATCGGTCGATCGGGCGGTCGACCGATGTGCACCAAAGTGCACGGTGCACTTCGGTCAACCGGGCCGGTCGACCGTGTTAAAGAGCAGTGCTCTCTGTTTGTTTCGGTCGACCGGGGCGGTCGACCGACAGAGAGTTTTACTCTTTGTTTGGGATCCACGGTCGTTTGGGATCCACGGTCGACTGTCTGGTCGACCGCTTTCCCAACGGTCAGAAATCTGACCGTTGGCGGTCGACCGCCCGGTCGACAGACAGCAGAAAAATCTGCTAGTTGGCTCCCAACGACTAGTTTCTATTTTGTCTTTTGTGGGTCTTTTCCCAACGGATCTATTGAGTTTTTACCCTCATTTTCATCCCCTATAAATAATGGGAGTATGAAACAACTTAAGAACAAGATTTACAAGCCTTATATCAAATTTTTCAAAGTTTAGCCTCTTTGTAAAAGATTTTCTCTTGAGTCAACTATTTCTAAAGTTTTAGGGTTTTAGCTTGAGCCTTTCCTTTACTTCTCTATTTGCTATTTGCACTACATAATTCTAAGTGTTTCACTTCCTCATCTTGGTTGTAGGGTTGTACTTGTGAGCTATCTTTGTGGTCAAGTGTTGATCACCGTTTTCTTTGATTGAGAAGTTGTAGAGGTTGCGGCCTCGAGCGAGCTAGTGAGCTCCAAGTTGATATTGCGGCACCGTGAGGAGGACAAGTGTGTCCTAAGAGTTTTAGTGAGAACTTGTAATCGATTAACGATCCGGTGGGATCGCTCATAGTGAAATCCTTCATCGTGTTGAAGGCGGGACGTAGAGCAGTGGCTCGAACCTCGAAACATATCCTTGTGTTTGCGATTGTCCACTATCTCTCTAAACTCTAGTCTCCCTCTTTACTTTCACTTATATTGCTTACTCTTTTGCAAGATCTATTTAATTGTTATTACTTATTACTAATTTGTTTTTAATTTCGCATTATTTGCCATTAAGTATAGCCATCACCTACTCACCCCCTCTAGGTGATTTTCAAATTGGACTCAGGGGAGGTGAATCCCCATTGACTCTGTGAAGAGTTGAAATTATTATGAAAATTATGGTCATAAGATTGGGGGTATGGGTTATATTGATTCGGATAAAACCAATCCGGCACACTAGGTTGGTTAAAGTTATGATATGCTGGGTTGGTAATATCCGAAAAAGAGGTCGGGGTGTAATATGGATTACCATTAAAATTGAAAAAATTATTGTTATAAGTCATATCACACAGGAAATGTCAAATACAAATAAAGAAAAACAAACAAATAAGCAAACAAATAAAAAGAAAAAAAATCTAACCTAAGTTAGGGTAAATCTTAGACCTAAACGACTCCTAACTGGTTAGACTGTCCACGTAGGGCATATTGCTGAATCTGACCACAAGTTAATCGGCTAGGTAGGGGCAAGATTGGTGGGAGGTCTCCACGCAAAAGCGACGGGCCTAATTAAGCCAAACCACCAGCCTTCGGGGTTTTGCCCCTCAATCCCTAATCTTAGTCACCGATTTGGCAAGAGTCGATTCAAATCAACTTCCCCCTTAGGTCAGTCTCCTATTTGAGTCTGAGATGTCCCTAGGGCTAACGTCTACTCAGTTTTAGTTAGGCTTGAGTTAGAGAGTGAGGAGATTGTTTGTAAGTTAAGGGAGGGTATTGACTTCCCCACCTTATCTTGTTTATAGGACAAGCCCTTAAATCAATTTAGTGCAGTGTACAAGTATATAGAAAAAGTAACACTCAAGCAATATTTCATACAAAAATGAACCTTATACTAAATGCTATGCACACATACCTTGGCTCCAACACTCTTCAATAGTAAATAAAAATGTAATGAAATAGACACGTGACTAAATGCAAAGTCTAAATCATTTTTAGCATTTACAATCAACCTTTTACTGTTGTGTTAGAAATATATGTACAGTGAGTCAAACAAGAAAATAGATAGTTACAGATATTAAATTTTGCAATTCAGCTAACCTGCAGAAAATATAAGTTAGTAGTTTACTCAGATTACAACAAGGATGTAGCAAATCTTAGGGCTTTTGAGCTCTGCTTTTTTGAGCAGAGTCCAGGTCCACTTATATGTCCACTGTAGTAAAAATTTCTTGTTATTAAATCTGTACACCAAGAACAAAGAAGAAGGTTAACCAAAAGTGTAAACTTAAAAAGAGAATAACTTACCGTCCCTCCCCGGCAACAGCGCCAAAATTTGATTGAGGTTTTTACCTGCACACAAAAATACAAAATTTTAGAACTTAAGAATAAAGAGTGCAAGGTACTCAAGTGCAAGGTACTTAATGCTACCGCAATAGTAAGTGGATATGCGGGTCGTGATCCACAAGAATGAACTAGCGATGGAAGCTTTTTAATAAGTTCTCTTTTAGATTACAGAGAATGGTTAAAGTTCTTCTTTTAGTTCTTGTAAAGAAAAAGAGAAAAATAGAGTTAAAGTTAAGTTAGGAAGAAGGTGGTAGATTGAGAAGGTGGAGAAAAACAGAAAATGACTTTGTACAAAGAAAGTAAAAAGAGTGAATAGAGTTTGGAGATTGTGGTGCTGGTGATCTAAACTAAAAGTTAAAAGAAAAGAAAGAAAATCTAAAAGAAATACTTACCTCCTCTGATTGATGACTTACCTGGAACCCTTGCATGTTTTACCTTGCTTCAGAGGCGATCAACGCATAACCCATAAGATCGAGCTCAGTCCCCTCGCATTACATCATCAAGACGAATAAGAATGAAATGATACGACATCTTGAGGAGGAGAACATCATCATGAAATATTGGTGACACTCACACAAACATGGCTATATTGATGCTTCGAGGTTCACTTGGACATTTATCAAAACCAAAAGAGAAAAGTACAAATAGAAGAACATATAAACAAGAAAAAACATAAAAATGTTACCTTTGATTACTTGTAGAAACGATGAAAGAAAAAAAGAGGGTACATCGGTGTCACTCTCAACATAAGCCTCTCTCTCTTACTTGCATGAATCTTACTCTAACCTTTGCTTACAAAGAAATAAAAATTACATAAAAAGAAAATAAAAACCTACACTAAAAAGAATGAAAAAGTAGTCTAAAATCTATCTCTGCATGGTCGTCCCCTTTACCTTTGAGATTGCAGGTATTTATAGGAGAAATGCAGAGGTTAGAGGAGTATGAAGATAGGGGAAACTGGATATTTCTATATTCAGTTCTGATCTGCAGCTTGTTGGCGTATTGATTGCTGAATATAACTTATCATATGACATAATTAGAAATAGTGAAAACTTAAGAGTTGTAGCCCTTTAAGTTTTCTTTCTAGATCATCTTGAATCATTAAATTTGAATTTCGGTAGCGAAAGTTATGATTCAAATACTAAAATGTATCCAGTCAGAATCTGAGTCAAATTTGCATCATCTTACCCGTTGACCTTCTCTCTATCCATTTATCCCTTTGGATTTGGACTCTGTATTTGACGTTATCCCGGTTGATCTTTAGATTTAACCACTTGATTCACTAAAAATTGAATTTAACCAATTGAATTTTGGATCGTCCTCCTTTAACCAAATAGATCTAATTAAATCTGAATTTAACTGATATTGATTTGATTTTATCCTATTTCTCCCCATGATTATCTTCTGCAAAATAGACATTTAAGATAAGGAATTTAGCAAATTTATTATATGATAAATGTGGAAATCTAATAAAAAATAATGCAATAAATGTGTGCAATCGACCGCTAGGAGAGGAGGTCACTTCAAAGTTCAGGCGAAGGATCGTCCATCTTTCTTCTAGGGCAGTGCTTCTGCACGATTACGTCACCCCAGACCATCAAATTTATTTTCTTTTTTTAATTTCTTTTACATTAATGGTATGTTTAGGACAAGCATACAAGTTTGATTAAAAGATTTATTTAATTAATGTGTTGCATGTTTTAAATTTTAGAAATATTGTTACAAATATCCAATAATCTAGAAGAAAGATTTTTATTCCTTGATAATTTCTTACAATTAAATTTAGGAAATTATTTCATGCAATTTAATTAAATCTTTTAATGCAATACTTGTTTCATGCATTTAATTACTTATCTGTTTCATGCATTAGAATTATATGCAATTAGAGAAATATTCTTAAAAATTAAAAAAATTATTTATATTCTTGCCAATAGTAATTTCAATAAAATTTAAAAGGAAAATTTTGCGTCCTACAAAATTTATTTTTTACAAATTATTGCAAAGAAAAATCTATTTGTTCTAGTCTTACAAGGTCAAATCTTGCAATACAACACTTAGAAAATCTTTTTATACCTTATCCTTTCTATTACAAAATTTTATTCAATTATTGCACTACAACATCTTATTTAATTATTTTCGTTACAAAGAGATATCAATTACAAGATAATTTATATTATTTTAGATCTTGTTCTTTTAAAAAAATTATTATAAATTCTTATTGCAAGATTATGCATACATGCATTAGTTAATTAACTAATGCTTCTTACAATAAATTTGGCTAAGTAGAATTATTGAATTCTTGCAAGATTTTACTCGATTAAATTTTTACAAGATTTTATTATTT
The DNA here is from genome assembly GCA_038442645.1 of Agave tequilana. Lineage (NCBI taxonomy): Eukaryota > Viridiplantae > Streptophyta > Magnoliopsida > Asparagales > Asparagaceae > Agave > Agave tequilana. The sequence continues at coordinate 22,884 of JAVJIF010025627.1, read as the reverse complement.
ACAAGAACTTATTAATATCTCTTACAAGATTTTTTCTTTTAAATTTTACAAGATCTTATTAAAATTATTTATAAGATCTTAACCTCTTAAATTTTCACAATATCTTATTGAATTATTTTAATTATAAGATTTATTTCATTAGATTATTGTAAATCTTATCTTGTTAAATTATAACAAAATTCTTACAAGATATTACCTTATTGAAATTCTTGCAATAATTGATTTCTTGTAATTAAAATTTTTCTAAATACTGTAATATTTAAACTCTTGTCTCTTAACTATAGGTTAATTAAAAAGTAGATTCATGTAAAAGGAATAATTCTTCTATACTTGTTTATTACATCCAATACTTATTTCATGATATAGAAACATTACATTAGAGAGGACTTAATTCTTATTGTCTAAATTACTAATGTAACAAATTCCTAAAAAATTTAAGAATTGTCCAATTCTTGCAAAATAAATTAGTATAATGCTGCATGTGAAATTTTTGATTCTAGCATATTAATATTGTGATTCTTACTCTGATCTGTTATAATACTTTGTAACTTAAATTAAGTAAGAACTCTACACTATTTTATTCTGCATACCCTAATTTAAACGCTGCCCACATTAACTCGTATTCTAACATTTTCAAACATTGTGGATACAGAAAACATGGTAGAAATTTTTTATCATTTTGACAAATCTAAATTACAACAACATTATTTGTACACTCTTCATGTGGTTAGAATAGGCATAGGCTCCTACATATCTTTAGTTCAATAGGGAAAGAAAATTAAAGGATAAATCACTTCCTTGATTCCATACAATTGATGTTTAACTAAGAAAGGGTACTCAACGTGGTTCTATAATTAAGGAACGCCAAGAGCGAAAAATCTCCCACTTGAGTTACGCCGACCTGGCCAATTGGACTGGTAAAATTAGGGTTTTGACTAACCCAATAACTTTAGAATCTTTTATCAGCCTATGTTAACTATAACCTAAGGTAATTTATTGTCTAGCTTATAATCCTAGCGTATACACCAATATTTGGACATACTTGAATCTGTCTAGGATCAATCTTGAATTTCATATTATAGTTGGATCAAATTTTAGTTATCTTTCATATTTGATTTGATGTCAAATATAATCTGACCATGCTAAATTAGCTAGAATTGAAATCCTAGTCTGTATTCTAGAAAATTTAGTATGAGAAACAGAGTAGAATTGACAATTTCAAACAATATGATTATGTTGAAGTTACGATTAGAAAATGTGCTACTGGTGACATTATGTTTGCATGAGCAAATCTTATAATTTGAGCTCATGTAAATAAGTATATTAATCCTAGTCATGTGTGATAGAGCCAAACCTGCACAGAAAAATATAAACTTTTAGAACAGTGTAAGGTCCTCAATTCTACTGTATAGCTTAGGGCTAACGGGTCGTGAACCACAGGAAGGGACTGCGATGGAAGCAATTAAGTAAGTTCTTCTTTTAATTTACGAAAATCGGTTTAAAATCTTCTTTGTTTTTAAAAGAAAAATAAAATGAAACTATATTAAGTTAGACAGATGTGGAAGATAGAATATGATTTGAAGTCATTTTAAATTAAGGAGTTATTAAGTTAAAAGGAGAAAGAGAAGAAGAAGAAATAGAAGAGAAAAAGCGTTGTTTTTAGATGTGTGATTCTAAACTAATGAACTGAAAAGAAAATAAAAAGAATAATTATCTTTGTTGTTGAATCGTATTGAAGAATTATCTTGAAATAAAGTGAAGAAGTAGTAGAGAATAAAAAAAAGCAGAGGCTAGATCAAGCATAATGAAGAAAAATAAGAAACTTTCATTGATTGTCACCTTCAATATAAGTCTCTTGAGAAAGAATTACAATAGCGTCACTCTACAATAACCCTTCCTCTCTTTTAATCATGTAACTCTCTCTAATTTTGGTTATAAAGAAAATAAAAATTACATTGAAAGAGAAGAAAAACCTAAACTAAAGCCTCTCTGCTATGGTGCCCCTCTGCCTTCGAGGTATGAGGTATTTATTTGAGAAGTATTAGAGGATAGAACGCATATAAAGATTAGGGGAGCCCCAGCTCCCCCAGATTCAACTACCAGCCAAGAAAACGTGAAGTCGCGTTTTCGTGGCAAGATCCTGCCATTAGGCCAGGATCTGGGTGCGTGTATCCGTCCACTTGTCCACTATCATTTTATCCTCTTGAATTTTGAATTTCTGTTCTGAATTTGACGATTCATCCTGTTATCCTCAGCGAAACTAATTGGGCTTTCAAAATATCTATTTTTACTTGAATTTTGCTTGTTATAATCTCATCTGATATACCCAGTTTTTAGATAAGATTACTTTTAGAACCTCTTGATTTGAATCGATCCCCGTTGATTTGAACTTTTAGACTTAATTAGATGGGATTTATGTTTATCTTCTCTCTATCATTTTCTGCATGAATTTAGACATTAAGGCAAGTGAGTTGTAGGAAATAATATAGAATAAATGTAGGAATGTAGTAACAATTATGTAATATATGTGTCCAAACAATGTGCAGGATTAATAACAATATGCGGCTTTGCCCCATCCAACTTAAATGGGATCTATCAAAACTAGATTGCCTAAAATCAATAATTATCCTATACTCTAGTGTTATAATTGAGATAAAAAGACTACCTTCTAATCTCATTATTATATTGCCCTTAACTTATAATTATCAAGTTTGGATTTGACCATATTTAGATTTTTTTTTTAGAAATCAGATTTTAATTTTGACTTTACAAACTATAATTTCTCCTAACTAAGTTTAGTGATAAATTAAATATCTATTTTGATATTTTCAAATATAGTTTTAATTGTTGAGAATTTGGTCGAGATTCTTGGTTAGAATTTAAATCAGATTCTAATTACATTTCTTAAATTTTGAAAAGTTATCTATTTTCATGTCTCGAGTAATAAAATAAATTTTTTTTGAAATTATCTTATAACTAAAAATATTTAATCCTTCTTATTTAATTACTAGCTTTTATTCAATCAGATATATATTATTGAAACTATATTAATCTATTGATGTAACTTCTTATACTTATAAAAGTATATTTATGACTAAAAATTTTATATACCTCGTATTTAAGTATTTTCATGGTTTAACTATGAGGATATTCTCATCTAAATTGTGAAAAAAAAATTAAACTTTAAATTTTATTTTAATAAAATTGTATATATATATTTTTTGAAATTATAAGTGCATCATTTTATAGTAAAATATCTTGAAATATTGCTATGTTTTACATAATCATGCGCCTCAAGTATTTCTTTAAAAGAGTTTACTTCTTTAGAAAGAATATTATAATTTTTGATGTTAATTAAATTGTGAATAATTTTCAAAATCATTTAAAATTTCTTTGAAGATTTTTAATGTGAAATTTTTAAAAACTATAAGATATATTATATGCATATATTATTTGTGAAAACAAAGTTGCATGTACAAAAAAGAAATTAAATTATATATCTTAATCACTAAATTAAGACAATGGTGATTTGTCCATGATGGAAACTCGGATACTAGTAAGAATATAAATGGTAAGGCAAATTAGGATGTCTTGATATCTAACAAAGAACTAATTTGCAGTCATCTTATAAAATGCTAAAATCCAATTTAGGACGTCATCAATATCTTAATAGCGTGAGTAGAATGGATAATAACATTTTCTTTTAGTACATGTACATCTCTTAAAGTTTCGATAAGTATATGCTATCATATACTTAAACTATATTTTAGATATATCTAAATTACTTGTTATAATACTTAAACTTTGACACTAAATATGCATTAACATAATTTTGATAATCATAAATTTCTTGATTACTCTTTATCAAATTAAAGATATGTATATACATATATACCTTAAATTACTAGAATAATCAAATATAATTTATATATGCTTTATCATAAACTATTATGGTATAATTTGCTCATTTTGAAACTAAGGCAATAAGAAAAAATTTATAACTACCTTATGATCCCAAATGGGAGAAACTATGACAATTACCTAAAGGCTTTATAGGTCTAATAAAGGATGTCAAGAGTCATAATAATGTAATCATGAAGAGTTAATCTCTGACTGTCACCACTTGAGAAATAAAAGATGTTAAGTCATTGCTTGACCTTGAATAACATAAAATAATTTTGATAAGAGTCATTCTAGGAATGTGATCCTAGAATCATCAATAAACATAGGGTTAAGCCCATAATAGAGTTCACCGACAATGAGAATCCAACCTACTTGATTGGGAGTTGGTTCCATAAAAGAGGTTCAATGTGGTGAAACAAGCAAAATTGGTGATACTCGTGTGGAGCATCGATCCCGATACATTTGAATCCTATATGTAGCATTGTAGCTACTACCCCTTCTCTATGGTGTCGATGTTCTTATAATACGACTAGGTAAGACTGAGTTTAACTTTTAATAAGTCCAACACATGTAGTGTGGAGGGTATATTATCCAGCTGTAGTACCCTTAGAGGACTTACCTACATGAGAGAAATCGTGATGGTCACGATTAGGGGAAGGGCTGACCCGAGAAACTCTGATGAGTCAGTTATTGTGAACATGGCATGAACGCTCAACCCGCTCGCTCAATAAATGGAGACTCACTATGTGTATTCTATCAATATCTGGTAAAAGAGGCTAGTTTTAGGTGTAGTCTACTATGTCTCTCAGATGACGATGAATTCACTAAGAAAAACTCCAAGCGTAGTCCACCTATTCCGAATTCACAGTATGATGTTGCCCAACTTCATTCTTGTTTATTAATTTGATGATTTATTTTATTATGCATTATTATTGTTTTGTTTTTTCTTTCCTAGAACTCAAGCTTTTGGAGGGACTGTTGAAATTTTGAGTTTAAAAATAAATAAAAATCTTTAGTTTCAAATTTTATATATTTATTTATTTATTTTACCATGTTAACTTTGATCAAGTCTCACTAGATCTCACATCAGGTGAGAAAATCTCTCAACCATCCGATTCTGTGATCGTGAAAATCTCTTGCAGTTACAATTACTGGGAATTTGAAACCTATAAATAGACTCTCCCTCCAACAATAGTAACACAACATTTCTCTTTTCATCTTAAAAAAAAAAAAATCTGAACCCTACTCTTCGTGAGAATAGCTTCAATATAAAGGAAAATTTTTTGGTTCATTATCTTCATTTTTCTGGGTAACTTCTTCATCTGAGCAAAGGCGCTACCCACCGTCCTAAGCCGAGTACTGGTGGTTTATCGAGGGAGTTTTTACTGTTAGGAGAGGATGTTACTTCAAAGTTCAAGCGAGGAACCGATCATCTTTCTTCTAAGGCAATGCTTCTGCATGACTACATCACACCTGACCAGCAAATTATTTTCTTTTTTAATTTTTTTACATTAGTAGCATGTTTAATGTTTAGGATACTTGTTGTTTGATTAAAATATTATTTAATTAATGTGTTGTATGTTTTAAAATTTAAAAATATTGTTATAAATATCCAACACCATTCACCTCCTCCCTCCAATTGCATGGAAGAGATTTTAGCTTCAGGTGCCTTGGATTTTTCAAACAAGTTCACTGCTACAGGTTTGTTCCACCTCTCTTGAAAGCTCGACGAGTTCTATCAATCTTCTTCTTGAGGATGGTGTCGGCCGCGCTGCCATCAAAATTTGAAGGAATCCACTCGTTCGGTCTAGAACTCCTCAAACCTCCATCGGTGTTTAGGCTTCGACGCACTTTCATCAATATGGAATACAATTGGGCTATGATCTGAAGCTATCAAGAGTAACACGGCCACCGACACGTTCAGGAAAGCTTTCACTGACTCATCGCTGGCCGGAACCCTATCAGTCTTGCAAGAACTGATGCAGGCAAAAGATCAGGAAAAAAAAAAAAGGAGGAAAAAAAGATAACTCTTAAAACCTGTTGATCTTCTCACAAAATTTGAGAAATTAAGACTTCTATAAACCTATTATTCGCTCAAGAATCGTAGGAAAATATGTATCAATTACTCGTTGATTCAACAGAATATCGAGACAATTGGCAAAGAAAATTGAAGAACTTCTAAATCAAATTTCATTCTAACACCTTGAGATATTCTGATGACAACTTCCTATGATCAATCATTCACTGCTATGCATGTAATCCACAGAATTTGAAAAGATATCTTCACCTCCTCGTGCTCCTGCATCCAAGAACTCTCTTCGCCGGGTTTTGATTATTGCACCGGGCGACAACTGGTCCAGAGAAACCGAGGCCCATGAGTCCACTCTGCGTGATGAAGCGACGAAACTCCCGCGCACCTTGATCAACAACGAACGGAGCCCCACCCACCTTCACATTAAAGACAACTAGAGTTACAATGCCCACGGACCTCTCATCCACACATCACTAGCCTTAGGAATGCCTCTCTTTAATGTCTCACAAGATGTAGCATGCCTTGTGTTTGCTCAACATTATAAATGGTCGACCTTTGTTTTTAGGGAAAGTAGCACCAAGAATCTAAATTAGGAAAGTTGCGTTTGATATATCTAAATTAGACCTTTATTTTATTTTGATCATTTAATTTATTTTTGATATATCTAATCTAGTATTCAAATGGATTTATGACAGGTTTGGGACTTGAAAGACCAACATGTTAACTTACTATGAGAGATACAAGTTTGAAAAGGATTGAAAGAAAGATTTCATATGAAGAGCTATGTAATTTAAATAGTTCTAATGTTCTTCTAAAGTTTTTCTTTTTTTCATATGAAGAGCTATGTAATTCAGGGCATGTGTATGATAATTTAAAACAAGTCTAAATTGGAGTGAAAGAATCTCCATCAAGAGAAAAAAGACTCTCTTAAAGGAATTTGGCTAATATCACAAGAAGTTTCCGCGAATTGTTTGGTGAGCATAATGCATCATAATCTCAGGTTATCACATTATAAAACTTAAAAATAGTGTAACTAACACGAATGAAGAGATTAAACCGATAGTCTCTCTAAGGAAAGGAAGTATGCTACTATCTGAGCAAAACTTAGCTCATGGGACGTATAATTGCTCACTTCCCTATCTATCCAAACACCGGAAAAGGAAAAATAAGAAAACCCCTTTTCCTTTTCTCTTTTCTCTTTTACACAATCATTTCCTCACTTCCAGAGTGCTACAGTTAATTTTATGGTCATATAAATCTCGTTTGTAATAAGTTGTAACACAAAACAGTTAATTTTTTGATCATGTAAATCTCACTTGCATTCTAATTACAGTCCATTTTTTATTTTTCTTAATTAATTTTTATTTTAATATTATTTTACGGTCAACTTTGTGGTCAACTTTTTCACTTCCACTTTTACATTATCATCCAAACACTGGAAAAGGCAGAATATTTTTCAAACCACACTTCCCAACAACATCCAAACACCGAAAAACTTACTAACCAATTCCCAAGAGCAAAGGGAATTATCACCACTTCCTCAATTCCTCACTTCCTCACTTCCACCCTTAACCAAACAGGCCCTTTGTGGAAGTGTGTTTGGTGTTGCTTGTGATTATAAATAAGTCTTTTAGAAAAGAACTTTGTGTTTATAAAATGACGTGTAGAAAGTTTATGATCATGTTCAATAATTTTAATTTTTTAAGTGCTTAAATTAATGTTTGAAATAATTTGTTAGAAAAATTAATGGAGGAGAGAGAACATTTAAATAAGATTCATAAGGAAGATACATGAAAATTAAAAAAAAAAAAACTAGTTTTTTTTTTTTTGAATTTTTACAAAGGTATTAGCCCGGTCTTGAAACTGGTACCTCTCATTTTCCAACCCAGTCTCTTTATCGCCGAGCCAGTATCCATGACCAAAAAAATTTAGTTAAAAGTTGCATTGCATGATTGATTGTACGAGGAAAAAAAAATGGAGATAAAATAGGGAATCATTGTTGGATGACCTTTTCTTCTGTAGGTAGTTTTTTTTGCTTATATTCTAATAAAAAGCCTTTCTGAATCTATTACTAACATTTAACTTTTAGGGGGAAAAAAAAAAAACACTATTTGCTGTAAAAGCTATGAAAACACTTTTTAGAAGCAACACCAAACACAACCTTATTGTCATTACCATTATGCGATGATTTTTTTTAAAAGAAGAATCATCTTTTCGACTAAATTTGAGACTTCCAATAATCCGACTAAATTTGAGAACTTTTTTTCTTGCTGTGGAGAAAACACATATAAGTTTTCCTTACGCTGCTCCGTTCAACCATACAACTCAGCAAACACATGCCCTGAATTAAACTCAAAAGCCGCACTCTTAATGCATCAGCACATATTTCAAAGGCAACTAAACCAAATTTCGATCACAAACACATATCAGACCTTCATCTCTGGATTGCATTAATATGGGCATCAATATGGAATATGGTTGTTACAATTACCTACAAAACACTATTGAAGCATAAAAGAGTAGGGTTCCAATTTCCAAAACATAACCCAATTAGAACATGAAAACATGACTAAATGCAAGCTATAGTATATCATTGATCATGGACGGCCGCTAACAGTAGTCCATATGTACATCTTCAATAAACGTCTCTTACAATCAAGGGACGCCATAACCCCAAATGAATAGTAAAGATTCAGGCGTCAATCATCTAAGTACGTAATAATGAGGAAAAAGTGTCTCTTAGTTGGAGATAAAACTCTCTGATAAGACGAGTCTACAATATCAGTTGCTGCTTTGCAATTGGAACAGCAGCAAGAATTGCAGGGCATCATGGCAACAATATTCAGCTTGTAGCGTCTTGGAAAGGAGGCAGACCCCAGTCGCTCGGATTGAAATCCAATAAGGATGTGAGGACCTCGTCTGCTTCTTTGTGATAGGAGGCATCCAGTTTGGGATCCGGGACCATAACTACAGACCTGCATAAATGGATGTAACACAAGAATTATCTACTAGGTTAATAAGAGAAGCACTTATAGAACAGGGTAAATCAGGCATGTTTTCAGTGTTGAACAAAGTGACAAAATAACGTGATTTGGGGTGAACTTTGAAAAAAGCAATTCCTCGTGATAATTTTTCGCAAGTGTTCAGATGGGTAACAGAATATGGAAATCTCCTAAAAATTATGATTGTGAAAATTTCTACTTTGGATAGAAATTGCAACTTCTGTGATCATCTCCTAAAAATTATGATTGTGCACATAGTTGTTTTTCGTACTTTAACTTTATAACACTTTCAAACCAAACAATCAACGGGTATTAAGATTATTTAAAATGATGTAACTTCCAAATCCAAACACTGCTTCAAAAAAATAATAAATAAATAAAATAAAAAATAAAAATCCAAACGCTTAAATTGGATAACACGCATCCACTATATCACTCCTTACATATAACATTCATCTGAAAGATTCCCCATGAACATCCTTTATCCTTCATCTGAAGCAAAAAGTAAGATGCATCATACCATTTTGTCTCTGTGGGTGTGTGGGTGTGTGTGTTTTGTTTGGCGGGGGTTGGGGGGGGAGGGGGTGGGGTGTTGTTTAGAACATAGATATTGCATTCACTCAGGACACATGCACAGAAATGTGAAATGGTTAAACCATTTAGGTTTTAGATGCCTAACTATTACTTGGTCATGTGCACAGTGCATGAGGGAATTTGGAGAATTTTCCGTCTTCTGTAGATAACAGCTAGGGGTGTTCACGGGGGGGTTGGGCGGGTTTTGAAGAAAATGAATACCTCCCCCATAGGGTTCGGGCGGGTTTTAATTTGTTTGAACCCGCCATTGGGTTTCGGGTCGGCTAGGGTTTTAAGCGAGTCGGGCGGGTTGGGAAGGTTTTGAATGGGTTTAACAAATGGTACATACTATGTAAAAATATACTTAAACAAACAATATATACACATACATATATATACACATACATATATATATATATATATATATATATATAAGCAAAAAATCATGTATTATTTTGTATATTCATATACACATACATTCATAACATGCATAAATATATATAAACATGAATTATTGTAGAAATATTTATTTAAACATGTATAAAATCAAACCTATAAATACTATAAAAAGGCGGTTAGGGTTCGGGTTAGGTCTCAGGTTTTGTCCGGGTTAGGTCTCAGGTTTTGAAGAAAATGAAAACCCGTCCAATTAGGTTTGGGCTGGTTTTAAACAACTGCAATACCCTAATATTCAAGCGGGCAAGTACGGGTTTAAGCTCGGCCCGTGAACACTCCTTATAACAGTTGTATGCATGACCATGATTGGATGCAATTTCCAACAACTTAGCTCCTCGAATGGTATAAGGTTTTCTCATAATCTGACCAAAAGTTAAAGAGCGTAATAATGAGGCATGGGTCCTCTGGAAACAACACAAAAATTATCTTGGAAACACCAACCCTTTTTAACAAAAAGTTACTAATTCCATCAAAACCTTAGAATTTACTAAATTTTTTTTTTAATCTCTATCTCAATTCCTAACTCTTGCTTATTCTACTAGCTCCAGCTAACAAGAAAAAGAAACTAATTACTAATTCTTTCCTAATTCTCTTCTCCAAAACACTAAACCCTAATTCCTAACTCCAGTTGCCACAGACAAACTAAGTTTATTAACTATTAAATGATGAAGCTCTCCACTTTACCCTGTAAAATATTGGAAACAAGTGCAAATTCAAGCATTTGTAGAAAGTTACAAGCCACTTTCTGTTTGGGTGAATGCATGTGTGAGTACCACAGTATTGGTTATGTAAAAGCAGTTAGAGTGAGGTTATATATCATTTAAACATCATTAATCAGAAAGCAGTGCCAAAACTTTCTCGATAGAGAAGTACAACTTAAATCATGCCTTGCTTCCTTAGTAGATTAACACTAAAAACAACCTTCAATTGTTCTGTCTAGTTCCAACAATTCCTGGTTCTTCCTATCATTTACCATCCTTCTCAATTTCTCGAAAGGTAGCTTATGGCTTTTGTTGCAACTTAACCAACTAATTCTCCATATGGTTTTCTCATAATCCTCAACACTTTGCTTAACACATCAATCCAAGTTCCATCAATTCAAATAGCTAATGATATACATCCCATATTTCACCCTGCATTTTTCTATCAATGATTCAGAAAAACCTAGAAAATATTCAGTTGATGGTGACTTCATTAACATAATCATTTTCATTGGTGTTTAATTTTGCACCATTCCTTCCTCATTATCATGCATTATTGGAACTGCACACAGTAAGTGTTGTTCATGTTAGCTGGTATATTTGGCCAACTGAGTACACAATACAGCTATATCTAAGCCGTTAAGCCTTGTTCCAACTAATTGGTCAACTACAACTTAGTCAATGTTGTCATAATTTCTACACTCTTTGCTAACCTTTGATTCAACCAGCTTTACATGATTCAGGCCTCCTCAATTCTTTGAAGCACATGTCCTACTATTAATGGGCTCCTAACTCATTCTCAGTGTCACTCCTACATTGTGCATATAAGTTTTAATAGATATAAGTACCAAATGTGGCTCTTTGAGAATAGGGGGGAGAGGAGAATTTCTATAGAGGATCTGGATGTGAGAAAGTCCTAAACCAGAATTTTCCAAAAAGAACAGTAAGATTGAAATGCATATGACTTTAGACATATAGAAAGAGAAGCAATAGGACTCAACAAAGCGAAGTACCTGAGCTAAATATGTTTTATCATCAAATTATTTGGAAAACGTAATACAATTTCTTGAAGCCATCTTAAAAAATGATGAAGCATCGTCTTTCACCAAGTCAATCAGAATCACATATGGCACGACAAGACAAGAGGGGCCCCTAAATTGTTAGTGAAGTGATTGAAGCCTACCAGAAAAATAATACTACTTAGAGCTCATCAGCTTCATTTTTCATAATTTAAAGTTTCCTGAGATACAAAATCTTTCTTGCAAAAATGAAAAACCAAAAGCACTTTTTAAATAAAAAATATTAATACTTTTAAACTTACAAACTTTCCGACATGATTAAATCTTCAAAGCATAAACTAGGCATGAGAAAGAACTTCAAGAAATGGATAATCGTATACCAGGGGAGCCATCTGGCAACAACTTGTTCATCCGGAATGTGATGAGGACATCACCAGTTCTTAAATGACTCTATGCCTTCATTTATTTTTTTGAGTTTAGTTATTTCTTTATTGAAATTTAGTCCCACATCGGTTGTGATGGGAAAGTTCACTTTATAAGAGCCTATATAAAGAGGCTCAACTCAATGAATAAGAGGAATAATGAATACTTAAAAACATTCTAATTAAATTCTCTTAAGAATATTCTTGAGTATTGGGGTGTGAAGCCCGTGGTGTATGGGGTATGAAGCCTACACAAAGAGTGTGAAGCCCAACATTTATCCTATTTTTTTCTCTAAATCCTAATCTCTTTTCTATTTCTTCTTTCAAAACCCTATTTCTTCAATTTAGTTGAAAGTGAGTGTGATCCTCCCGTTTTATATCAGTTTGGTATCAGAGCTTCTGCTTCCAATCTCTTCCCTGTTTAAAAATATCGTCCGAGTCGGCCGAGATATCGTCCGATATCTCTTTTTTTGCCTTGCTGCTGATACGATGTAGGGAAATCGTTCGCCCATATTATTTGCAGCAAAAAACGGCCGATATTTAAAATATCGGCCGATAAGTCGCCCGATATCGGCTGATAAGTCGCCCGATATGAAATAACTTATTTATTGCACGACTACGTGCAAATATACATTGTTTTTTACTGTCTTTATATGCATATTACATCATTTTTATTAGGTAGAGATATCTATGACACTACATTAACTTTTAGTTATCAATATTTCATTATATATAATGTCTGATATGAACGCCGATATGCGCGCATATCCCCGATATCTCCCCCGATATCCAATATCCGATATGAAAAACCCACATCCGATATGATCCCGATATCCGATATTTAGAACCTTGATCTTCTTAAATATTTTCTTCTCTATTTTCACCTCCACACCCTGGGTCAGCCATGACGCATCAGTGTTGCTGTCACGGCCACCATTTTGATCCGATTGAGATGCTTCGTGAGAGGAGCCCTCACTCGATAGGGTCGAGTTTCTCCCACCCAAGGGAATTGATGAGACATCACCAGTTCTTAGATGACTCCATTGCTTAGTTTATTTTTTTGAGTTTAGTTGTTCTTTTATTGAAATTAGTTTCACATTAGTTGTGATAGGGAAGTTTACTTATAAGAGTCTACATAAAGGGGCTAACTCAATGAATAAGATGGACAATGAATAATTAAAAACTTTTCAGTTAAATTTTTTTGAGGGTATTCTTGAGTATTAGGGTATGAAGCCCGTGGAAGGGGTGTGAAGTCTAATATTTATCTGGTTCTTTTTTTTAAACTCTAATCTCTTTTCTATTTCTTCTTTTAAAACTCTATTCTCCAACTATTAGTTTGAAGGTGATTGGAACCTTCCCGTTTTACATCAGAATTGCAAAGCTCAACCTAACGGGAAAGGGTTGACTGAAGATTAATAACTAATACTAGTACGAAAATTATAACATACATCAAGTATAGGGGGTCTGGCGGTAAGAATCTGGCTATGTAATCAGTACACAAGGTCATGGTTCCACAGTGAATGATATGCAGGAGATGAACATTTTTTTTGAAGAAACAAATAATTGTCTAATAGCGGGCACTTAGTACTTACATCCTAGCATTCTTAGCTGCAGCTACTCCTGCTGGCGCGTCTTCAAACACCAAAATATTGCTTGGATCCACATTACCCTGAATAAATAGCAATGCATAGTAAAAGATGAGAACTAGAGATATCAATCAAAAAATAGCTATGATTTCTACGAACAGAGGGAGGGAGCAAGCACCGCAAATCTTCTTGCGGCAGCAAGAAAGACATCAGGAGATGGCTTTCCTTTCTTCACTTCTGGATCATCACCCATAACCACATGTTGCATCATGGAGAAAATCTCACATGGTTCTGTGTTTTCAAAGCAAAATGTCGTTTGTGGGACCTGCAAGATATTTCCACCCATGAGCTAGCACTTGTAATAATATCATTGTTCAAATAGGCTACCATCTGTTTAAAAGGTTGTAAAGGTGATTCTAATTTGGAGATGAATCAAATGTCTTTCAAGAAAGAGTCACTAATTACAGATAAAATAGGATGTAAACACAGTCACACAAGATAAAGGACAAATAAATCCAAAATCATCAGATGTACCCTGTTGCCACGGCCATGGGAATCCCATTTGCATGAAGATAACTGATCAAGCGTTTGACACCTGTGCAAGTAATAATACCAATTACAAACTTGAAATCAAATAACAGACGTCAATGAGAAGTGATCACAATTTCTAATTATGAAAAAGAAAGAAAAATAAATGAACTTTCATTGGAAAATAACAAAGTAGTTAAAGATATTATTCCCGTATGTGCCGCTCACGCCACCATGTATATATGCATCTTAGCACATGCCATTCTATAGGTGATGACCAATTAACAAGTAATTCACAAAGAATTGATGAATTTCCTATTAATTAAAGTCACCAACCCATTTGTGATTTATTAAAATTTGACCACAAAAACCATATGAAATATTACGCTGGTTATACAGTTACATACACTTCAAGATGTTAAACACGAGTCTTACTTCCAAAGTATTAAATTTGCATTGGAACTTATTCACAGCCATCCCATTTCACTTGAAGCAATATCTCTCTCTGGGAATGTTAGGATGACAATTGAGCTGCAATGAAAAAAGATTATTCATTGAAACCCAATTTACTCTCTGCTTGGTTTGTGCTCACTCTTTGAATTAAAAGAACCAACTCGCACAATCTCAAGAATAGAAAAGTCTATTCTTACAAGGGCAAAGAAGCTCCAGATTATTAGGGTTAAACACAAAAACAATATTCTGTAGTAGTTACTATGTGCTACCCGTAGCAATTAAAGTGGCTTCTGGCAATGGACATGTGCATAGTGACGTGAATGCAAAATATAACATATACATATGTGTGCGCGCACACGTAATGACCTTTCAGTATATACAATCAATTTCCTATGCTTTCTTTAATAAATAATGAGTAGATTGAGCTGATAGCAATTGTAACTTGCTTCTTTATGTTTCTTTTTTCTTGTACACGTGCCGAACCAATCTTACAATAGGCATGCTATTTTGTTATAAAAATTACAGTTTCATAGAATGTCCCATAACATGAAAAAGTAATAATGAAAAGAAAACTCCAACAATGTTACTTCTATCTTCTCTCACGCATTTCATCAAACACATTGCCTGCAAAATTCAAAATTGCTCACCAGGCATCAGCTGGCAAGTCGGGAACAAGTCCTGAAGCATCCCTTCTCTCTCTTCAAGAAATCCTCGGGCGTGAGCTGGTCCTCGATCCCCGACTCCTGGACGAAGATCTCGGCGGACTCGATGGCCTTCTTCCCATCATCTTGGGCTTCAGCGACCAGTCGAACGTCTTCCCGAATCGAGCCAGGATCCTCTCTTGCACCACCGTGTAGAAAATCTCCGTATCTGAGATCGCATCGCGTCGCATGTACATTTTCATCAGAGATTTTTATTCTTTTGTCTGTTTGTTTCTAGAGGGAAGAGATGAGAATACCAAGGAGAAGGCCGTCCATGTCGAAGACGACGTGGGTGATGGCGCGCTAAACGGAGTGAGATTATCAACCGCCACCGCCGCCATTGCTCAGATCTGATGAAATTCCGCCACCAATCACAGCCTGCGAGCGCGTATTTATGAAGGAGGGGCGTGTAAATAAATAACTTCCCTTTTTATTCTCTCACGTTCGGGTTGGATCTTTCAATATCAACTTGGTTTGGGTCTCAAGCTAGGTCCGGTCCAGTGGCCTAACATCGATCTGGGCTTCAGCCCATGTTGGCCCAGTTTAAAATCTTCGTCTCAATGTGTAAATGAATAAACAAAACATGAGTATCCGCCGTCTATTTAGATGGATACAAACTTCTCAATCAATATCCGATTCCCGCTACTATTTAATACCCGCTATAAACAAAGCAGATACTAATATCATAGTATCCTCTCTGTTCAATCTCTGGTCTGCTTATTTGATTAATATATGCTATCTATATATTTTATTAACATATGTAATGAAAATTATATATAACTAGTATACTACCGAGGTGATGGAAACCGATGAGGCAGGCGGCGAGGGAAGAATTAGGAATTTGCTGGAGGAGGGGGAGAGGGGTTGTTAGGAGGGCGAGGGAAAGAGGGGAGGAGAGAGGGGAGAGGCCGTCCACCCCTGGGGGAAGGATAAGAGGAAGACAGACGGACAAAACAGACAACTTTACTAAGGATTCATAGCAGAAAACCTCATCACTTCTCCTCGGTTTTGATTATTACATAAATGCTTCTTTTAAATTTGTCATGAATCTTTTGAAGCTGGTATCACAACTATCAATTTTGATGAGTTTATGATAATGAAAAGTTATTTGGAACTAATAGTCTATTTACAAATGTGAAACATCGTGATATGATGATAAGGTGACAATGCCCTAAGAGTTGTCTCTAGTAACAAAAAAGAGCCTCATTGCTTTTCTCTCTCACAAACTCATTTTGATAAAAAAATTGCTAGCTAATACTCTAGAAACTAAAACTATGATTGTCATTAGATATTCGAAATATTCAGACTTGCTTCGTTTACTATTATGTGTCTGATAAGCATTCGCTTTTCAAGCGAAAGCGGATATGAATATCATAATATCCGTTCCATGTCCACGCCCGTAACACCCACATTTTCTATTTTTCCCTTCAGTAGATTTTAGGATTTGTGTCTGTGCATTACATGTGAAAAAGATGTGAATTTAATCAAATTACACTCTCTTTATGGAGACAAGTTAGTTATTTAACAGAATTTTAATCTCATTTCATATCATTCTTATCCTAGCCTGATGATGAGATGCTTTTGCCAACCCTTTTCTTTGCAAATTCGATTTAATTCTTAAATGAATTTCTTTCTTTTAAGTTGGAGGCTCTTGGTTAAGGTTGGTTGTAACTTAAGTATTAGGAGAGGTTCTCTGCTTATAGTGGGAGCAGAAACATTAAAATAATATAGAGCATTGATAATAAATTTTTAATATATATAATACAAACATTAATATAATTTATAATATATTATTGATGATATCCTAAAATAAGCTATATATTATTTATGAATATTAGTAATTGACATTATGAAAATAATATGATAATATTATAAAAGTATAAAATTATATTATGAGATAATTAATTATTTATAGTAGTAATTTTAATTATAGTATTAAATAATGTAATATTATGTTATTATAATATTTCAATATATAAGTATATTTTAATATTATAATTATATAATTATAATGTGTATACAAATAATATTTAATCTATATAGTTAATAATGTATATATTAAAATATAAATAATATATAACACGATATATTGAATATATATAATATATGCAAGACTATCTATATATTAGTTAATAAGAAATAACAAATAATATATTAATTAATAATATATGAAAACATTTTCACATATTGAATATACTATATGTTATAATAATATGTTACAATTATATTTGAATATACTTTTTCATAAACATATTTTCTTATAATATGTCAATATTAATTACGTTATAATACTACAATTATAATTATTAGTATAAATTATTAATTATATTATTTAATATGTTATAATAATATGTTCTAACGTATATTTGAATGTATATACATGTAGTTAATATTATAACATATTAGTTACAGTATAATACTATAATCTTAACTTGCAAAGATTGTGGACGAAAAATGTTGACATTTAACATATTATTATAACATATTAATAATATATTAATTTATTTATAAGCTAATTTGAGAATATATATATATATATATATATATATATATATATATATATATATATATATATATATATAATATATATATATATATATATGGGTCAAGTGCTCCTTAGATTACAATCTAAGGAGATGGCTTAAAACTCCAATATCCCAATTTTATTTTCACGATCCGACCGCACATTGTCATATTCATGCTATAAGATGTACGCATATAAAAAAAAATCACATTATTAGAAGTTTATTTATTCATTGATCTAATCTATATTTGCTCTACTGTTTAAAAATCGTTAATGTTTGAACCCAAAGAAAATAGAGTAAATAAACTCAAATCACGTGATTTTTTATATGCGTACATCTTATAACATGAATATGATAATGTACTGTTGGATCGTGAAAAAAATCGAGATGTTAGAGTTTTAGGCCGCCTCCTTAGATTGAAATCTTAGGAGACCTATTAGGAACACTTTTCCCCCATATATGTGTGTGTGTGTGTGTGTGTGTGTGTGTGTGTGTGTGTAGTTAATATTATATTTGCATATAGTTATAATGTAATTAATTATTTATACTAATAATTGTAACTATAGTGCTAAGTAATGTAAATAATATTGTGATATGTGAGATTGTTATTGGGTGAACTCATCACTTCTTTTGGTGAAATCTCATCTGTTTTGTGGGTCTCTCGCACTCATTTAGTGTGGTTATTTGCAGTCATAAAATATGATGATTTTACCAGCTCACTATAAGATATAATTCTTCTCTCATTTTCTTAAAATTATTTGTAACATCCCGTTCCTGGGATACGTACCCAGATACGTATCCTAAATTCCTTGATAGTTTTGTGTCAATTTTCTTTCAGTATTTATTTTAGGTTGTGATTGCTTATGTTATTTGGTATCGGATCTGGATTCTCAGTCTTAGAGTCAGCCCTGACCCAGACCGGGAACCCGATACCGGCATACCGTCCGATTTGGCTTTCTGATAATTCAATTTGACCAATTTTAGTTTCAAACACTATTTTTCAATATTTAGATTTTTCATGATTTTCTAGAAATTTTCAGAATTTTTCTGCAAAATCTCCAAAACCGGTGTCGGTTGGCATCGCTAACCGATTCCAAATTTTTAGTTTCAAATGGTATTGAATTTTTTTAATAGCTTTTACATTACTTCTTAGGATATCATTTTCTATCTAAAAATACATTTTTTGGGATTTTTCTAAATTTATCAAAATTTCACCGATTCTGGTGTCGGCCGGTATCACCGGAAGACTCTAGGATTTTTAATTAAAAAACTAGACTGAATTCTCAAATCTAATTAAAATAATATTTTCTATTTTTGAGAATTTTTTGGAGCGATTTTGAAACAGTCAATTTTTACCCTATTTAAATAATATTATTCTTCCCTTCTCACTTCATTTTCTTTCTTCATTTCTTTTTCCTTTTCCTTCCCAAAAGTCAAGCCAACTGACAGCCACTCCCCCATCCCATCACCTGCTAACCACTCCCTATCACATCACTTCTCTCTCTTTCCTTTTATTATTTCTTCCTTTTTATTTATTCTCTCTCCCACCCCATTCATCTTCTCTCCGTTGACCCCCTTCACTCTTTCCTCTTCCTCCTCCGTGCCCGATGGTAGCCCTGACTGTCGCCCAGGACGTCGGTGGCGGCGGCGGCGTGCCCCAGGCCGGCTGAACTCCCCCTCCACTTTCCCTATCTCCTCCTTTTTTTCTTTCATTTCCTTTCTTCTCTTTAGCATCCCACCACCACTAACGTCTTCCTCCAAGCCCAGCACCTCCTCCATCACTTCCACCACCATCTTTCCATCCCTCTACCACCTCCTCTACTACAATACCACCACCTCCTCCTGCACTTCATTCCACCAACAACATCCACTCCATCACTAATTTCCACCACCATCACACCCACAAACTCACCACCACTTACATTACCACCACCACCACTCCATCCCCATCATCACACCACCAACACCTTCATCATACCACATTCATCTTCTCCTCACCACCATCAATTCCACCTTCAAGAATCTCCACCACCACCAACAACAGGTACAACCAACAACAACAATTCCATCATCACCCAAACACCACCACCCCTCACCTCCGGTCGCCCCCCCCCCCCGATCGCTGGCCGACCGGCTGCCCAAACTCAGCGGCCACCTGGCCGCCGGCCATGTTCTCCCTCTCCCATTTTTCTTTTCTTTCCTCTTGCCATGTTCCCCCTCTCCCATTTTTCTTTTCTTTCCTTCTTTCTTCCTTTTTTCTTTTTTTTTATCTTTCTTCCCTTTCTTAATTCTTTCCTTCCTTTTCTTCTCTATTTCTTTTTTTTTTTCTTTTCCTGCATTCCCCACCCTCTTCTTTCTTTCTTTCTTTATTCTTCTTTCTTTTTTCTTTCCTCTTTCCACCTTTCCTTTTTAAACATAAACCAACACGCACACTCTCTCCTCCTTACAACTCTCTTCTCTCTAACTAATCCTCTCTCTCCTCTCTTATTCTCTTAAAAATATATTTATATATATTATTATATTATTATATATATTTATTTGATTGTTGGCTTGCACGTGGTGTTCGTGAATTTCCCAGATATTACTCAGTATTGTGTTCGGTTTAGGCGAGTACATCTCTTGTACTGTTTTATACCTTCCTATCATCGTTACATGCCTAATAACTTTATCTTGCTTTTTATACATGATGCATCATATGCTAGTTGATATAAGATATGCGAGTACATCTCTTATGCTGTTTTATACCTTGCTATCATTGTTACATGCCTAATAACTGTTATCTTGCTTTTTATACATGATGCATCGTATGCTAGTTGATATAAGATATGCAAGTACATTTCTTTGACATTTCTTACTTTATTACCATCGTTTCATGTCTAATAATTATTATTTGATTTTTAATATATGATGTCTTTATGCAAGTTGGTATGTGTTATATAAATGATTTCTAAAATTTATCATGTTTTATACTAGCTTCCGACCGTTATTATACTTTGTTGGACTGTTATTATATCGGGTATGTCTAGATCTGCTCCTGCTTTACTCGGCTTCGCATAGCTAATTAAAAGATAAATTTATTATTATTATAAAAATGATGTGAAGAGTTGAAATGTTTATACCGTTCTCCTGTACCTTGTTATGTGACTTGTTGATACCTGATATTGTTGTTGTGACTCTCACCGACATAGTAGTTACCTAATATGATATGTACATACTAATACTTGTCATGCTATACTTGACACTTGATATCTGACACCGGTACTTGCCATGCTATACTTGACACTTGATATTGACACCGATACTTTCCATGCTATAATTGACATTAGATATCTGATACTGGTACTTGCCATGTCATACTTGACACTTGATATCTGACACCAATACTTTGCCATGCTATACTTAACACGTGATATCGAACACGACACTTGATTGTTATACTTGACTCTTGATTCATGATACCTGATCGTGACACCGTACTTGATATGTCATACTTGACACTGATCCTGACTCCTGATATATGACACATGCTAACATTACTTGACATGCTTTCATGTCGAACAAGTACATTGTCCCGATATCGTGACCCTTAACCAGACACTGCCACCCTGATACATGTATTATATGGTATATTTATAACTATCGCTTTTACGGGGACTTGGCATGATTATTATATTATTATCAGACATTTGGTACTCCTGAACTCCTGTATTCTTGAACCCTGTAACAGGGAGACTCCTGATATTATACTCCTGTTAATCTCCGTAATTGGATAATTATGGTTATTGGATTACTGTATACATCTTAAGGACATTAGCTTTGGGCAACATAAATGTTGGCCCAAAGGCTCATCACTCTAATTTTGATGATGACTAACTCATAGAGTTATAATACTAATGATCTTGTATTTATTAGTCTTAGATTGTGATCAAGATCTTAGTAGGTGTTTAGCTTCATCAAAGGATTAAAGTCAAGTTTGGAGCTAGCATGTGTTGATTCAAGAGCTTGTGTATCAAGAACACATCATGTACTCAAGAGGAGTATAACTCTTTAGATCATGTTTTGGACCAATTCAAGAAAGAGAAGAAGACTTCAAAGTGAAGACCTTTAAGAGAAGACTTTGTCTAGATTTGTTTTTTGTAAGATTTTATTTTTAGATAAAATGTAAAGGATAGATTAGTTGGGGATTGCTCAAAGTATCATATACACTCACACACAAGATTTAGATGAGTTTTTATAAAGAGTTTTCATTTTGAAAAAAAATACCGTTTTTGATTTTGGAGTTTCATATATACATATGTTTTAACAAAAAACTTTTTAGAGCTAAATGTCAAAAATATAGATATTCATCATATATGTGTAGTGGATCATATTCATACACACTAAGCTTTAAAAGTGTTTAGAATATCTTGTTTTTGTATTTGGAGAACTTTTAAAAAAATCGATTGAAAAAATACAGATTTGTTTTAAGCCAAAATCTAAGTCACAAAAATAGTTCAAAATGTTTGTAACTGTTTTGATTTTACTCAAAAATGGTTTGATATCAAGTATATATTACTGAAATTATTTTTGTAGATTTTTAGAGATTTATGAGATTTTATTAAAGTCAAAAAGTCAAGTTTTAAAATCCCCAAATACCTGGACTGACCCCCTCTGTCGGTCAACCGGTACGGTCGACCGGACAAGAAGTTGGTCGACCGCTTCGTGTTGGCCCAAAGGCCCATCACTCTGGTTTTGATGATGATCAACTCATGTAGTTATAGTACTAATGATCTTGTGTTTAATTAGTCTCAGATTTATGATCAAGATCTTAGTTGGTGTGGAGCTTCAACAAGGATTAAAGTCAAGTTTTGGAGCTAACACGGTTTGATTCAAGAGCCTATGCATCAAGACCACATCAAGTACTCAAGAGAAGTCTAGCTTTGGATCAAGTTGGCCAAGTCAAGAAGATGAGAAGACTTCAAGTGAAGACCTTCAAGATCAAGA
>JAVJIF010025626.1:0-47516 GCA_038442645.1 Agave tequilana | reverse complement strand
GAGATGTGAGGTTATGGATGCCCTAAATGCATCGAACCTTGAGGATACTCTACTTCTGGAGAAGAGGCGAAGTAAAACCACTGATGAAGAGTGGGAGAAGATGAACAGGCCTGCGTGTGGATTGATTAGGTCGTGTTTAACACAAGACATCAAATATCTTGTGCTACACGAGACATCTGCGAAGCAGTTGTGAGAGACCCTTGAGAAGAAATATCTGACCAAGAGTGTGGAATCGCGATTGCAGCTGAAGAGTAAGCTGTATGGGTTTCAGATGCAGAAGGGGTGCTCTGTGAATGAACACATCAATCGCTACACGAAGCTTCTTACGGATTTGGTCAATGTGGATGTCAAAGTAGAAGAGAAAGACAAGGCGATAATCCTCTTGAACTCACTCCCGACGGAGGAGTATGAGACATTCACATTAACCTTTATAAATGGTAGACAAACTCTGGACTATCATGAGGTGTCGTCTGCATTGGCAAGTTATGAGATGAGGAGAAAGGAGAGACATCCTTCTCAGTCAAGCTCATCAGCGGAGGCACTGGCAGTAAGAGGCAGGGGTTCATCAAGGAAGGGCAAGGAGGAAAGAGGAAGATCAAAGTCCAGGCCGGGTTTCAGGGATCTTAAAAGGAATCAGTGTGCCTTCTGCAGAGAGATAGGGCACTGGAAAGTGGACTGTCCGAAGTTCAAAGGGAAGAAGAAGGAGTCGAAGGCTGAAGCAAATCTTGCAAAGGTGACGAATACTCAGAGGAGTAGTTCACAGGCAGATGGATCAGATTCGGACTCGTCAGGTTTCTCATTTTCAGTCATTACTCCCATCGTTGGTCACTCATGGGAAGATGAGTGGATTTTGGATACAGGTACAACATACCATATTTGCCCTAATCGGGTTGGTTTTCTAGCTTTGAGAAGCTGGAGGGGTGTTCGGTCGTTATGGGCGATGATCACCCATGTAGCATGGAGGGTGTAGGTACAATCTGAATCAGGATGTTTGATGGGATGGTAAGCGAGCTGAAGGGAGTGAGGTATATACCTCAGTTGAAGAGAAATCTCATCTCCATTGAAGCTTTGGAAGCATCGAGCATGGTGATATCTGTTCGAGATGACGATCTCAGGATGATCAGAGGCTCGATGGTGGTGATGAAGGGCGTCCGCCGAGACAATCTCTACTACTTGAAGGGTAGTACGGTGACAGGTCAGGTGGAGACTTCCAGTTCCTCAGATGATGGTGGCCCGGAGGTCTGGCAGGGAAAGGTCGGACAGGAAGGAGAAAAATCTTTGCGAGCTCCTGCAAAGATGGAATTGGTGGAAGGTGCCGCTACCTACAAGTTGGAAAGTGAACACAGCGTTCTGGACAAGAAGAAGGTGAGATTCAGCACCAGTACTCACCGCAATGAAGGTTTTCTTGATTGTGTTCACGTGTGCATTTGGGGACCTGCTAAGACGGCATCGCTTGGAGGTCACAGGTACTTTGTCTCTTTCGTTGATAGTGTATCTAGGCATTGCTGGATATATCCAATGAGATAAGTAGTGAAGCCCTAGATATATTGGTGAAGTGGAAAGGAAGAATGGAGAGGCAGATAGGTAGGAAGATTAAGGAGCTGAAGATTGGTGATGTTGGAAAGGACATGTACCAATTCCTACGATTTGGTCAGAACACCGGAATTGTTACTCACTTCACGACAGGTACAGATGGGTTGGCTAAAGAAGTAATCCGTTCCTTACTGGAGGACGCTCGGAGGTTGTTGTCTAATGCAGGATTGGACAAGTCGTTTTGGGCTGAAACGACTGTGTATGCTATCCATCTCATGAACAAATCGACTGCGATAGGAGGTAAAGCTCCATTGGAAATCTGGTCTGGGAAAGCTGCTCAAGATCATTGTTTGCTGCGAGAATTTGGAAGTCCGACTTACTTTAGTGCCAAGAATGGCAAGGTGAATCCGCGAGCAAAGAGGTTTGTGTTTTTGGGTGTCAAAAGGAACAGCTACAGGTTGTGGGACCCCGAAGACAAGAAGATCGTGTTGAGCAGGCATGTCACATTTGGAGAGACTTCAGTGTTGAAGTCTACCGTCTCTAAGCAGGTGGAGAGGACGGAGACCAAGGAAGTATCGCAGCGGGTGGAAGTTGATGTTACTCCATCATCTCCAGTTGGTTCGGCATTAGAGAAGACTTCATCGGATGTGACACCGGGTGGAGATCATGAAACCATGGTTGATTCTGAACAGGATGAAGACATTGCTGAGGATGTCAAGTTGTATGCAGCTATTGGAACAAGGTGAAACCACGCTTGTGGGAAAAGAAGCATGAATCTCAAGCTTGTGATCGCGACAAGCTTAAGTTGAAGGCCGTTGTTCTCCATGATGGTCGGGAAGAGGTTCATATGACTCAGTCTGATAGGTTCACTGCTGCAGATACAGGTATCAGTATTTGAGCTTGATGAAGCTCATTTTAATGAACTACGGTTAGCTTGATCCTTTGGGCAAGGTACGTAGGCAGCCGTAAAGGCGCAGCCAGTTGGTGATGCAGCCCGTATGAAGCTATTTGGGTTCTCGAGAAGCTGTTATGGAACTTCATGTAGAGGTGGAGAGGCTTCACGTAAAGGTGAAGTGTTGTGGCCAGTTGGACTTCACGTAGAGGTGAAGTGTTGTGATCTCGATGAACAGGTTGATCTTCCGATGAGAAGATATTGAGCTTGCATAAGGAGTGGTGGGCATCCAGTTGAAGCTGATGATGTTTGGTGTGCTCTACGCAGACTTGGTTGGACCGTCAGTGGAAGACAGGAAGACTAAATAGAGCTAGTCAGTTGGAGAGTTAGTGTTGGCTCATGAGGAGTCTTCGTGAGGTCGTGAAGTTGCGGAGGAGGAGCCACGGTATGGTGATCGGCATGTATGGAAGTTCTCCTAAGGTGAAGTGCAGTGAAGGCATGTGCGATATTTTCCAAGGATAGCTGAGCTAAAGATTCCAAGCCGAGATCGTGTGTCGATTTCGTCCGGTGTGCGCAAGCCGAGATCGTGTGTCGATTTCGCCGAGATCGTGTGTCGATTTCGCCAGGTGCAAGACTGGGGTACATTGGAGATCGGCTCAGATTTGGAGAATCTTCACCGAGGTGGAGAATTGTTGGAAAGAGAGAGGATATTGTCGAGGAAGTCGGCAAGGATCGTCGAGGGATCGTCGAGGAAGTCGTCGACGTAAGACGAAGGAAGCAGCAGCAGCAAAACAGGTTAACAGCAGCAGCAGCAGGTGTTCGGTCGACCGGCCCGGTCGACCGCCCGCAGTAGCAGGTGATCGGTCGACTGGCCCGGTCGACCGACGTGCACAACATGCACAAGGAAGGATCTCGGTCGACCGGACGGTCGACCGACTGAAGTGACCCAACTCTCGGTTGGGAACGGTCGACCGGTCCGGTCGACCGGTGGATGGGGTCGGTCGACCGCCCGGTCGACCGACAAGCGGGTTACGGGCTGTAATTGCTGATTTGGAAATCTGTTGTATTTATACGGGATTTCTTAGGTTTTTGTTGAAACAACGAAAGTAGCAGCTCTCTTGATATTCAGAGGTGTTGCATCCATTGTAATCGATCTTCCAAAAAAATTAAATCTCTCTTTCATTGCCCCGAGGACGTAGGCATTGAGGCCGAACCTCGTTATATCGTTGTTTGCGTGTTTTTCTCTGGTTTGGGATATTTTGTGCTGTTTTGGGAATTATTCTTCGTGCTTGGAGATTCAGGGATTCCTCTTCAGGTTGTTGTCGGAGCACAACAGTTGATTGTTTTGGTGGTTATCATTCTTGTTTTAATTTGTGAGTCTAAATGAGCCACTGCTGCCCTTTGTCCAAAGCCATGGCCCCATCAGCACTAGAGTTGAAACAAACAAGGCACCACTCTTAACAGTGACAATGTAATTAACAAAACAAATTAACAAGTTAATGGTGATCTTATACATTTGTGCAAGGCTTGTGGGTCCCAGCCTCCACCCAATCCAACCGTCCACTTGTTCCCATATTGCATCCGAGCTGGCTTCATCCAGCCCGCTAACTCTTGCTAAAAATGTTTTTCTTATTTTTCGAGGGAAAATTTTGTAAATACCTGCTCTTTCTGTTCGTCTGAACTCCTGCTAAAATATGGCTTGGAACCTTAATTATAAGATACACAGTTAGTCACATGCAAAATAAAAATTTCCAATATCATGATTTGATCCATACCCTATCTCTTTATCTCATATCGTGATACGCGTGCAACTTATACTAGTCAACATATTAGGGGTGTTTAATAGGTGCACTAAGTTATAAAGGTTGGTGCGACCTAGTACTACTCTCTTATTAGGATTAGGGGTATTATGAGAAAGCCGCTAATCAAAAGATTATATATAGAGAGAAAGTCTCTCTCAGCAGTTATGCATCGATCTCTACTCATACGAGGTTAGGTTAAGTAGAGAGAGGACTCTCCATCTCATTCTCCACAGCGGCGATCCAGATTCGAGTATAGTTCATCATCTATCGAAGATTTATGTTATTTAAAGCTCCTTCATTAAGATTCATCATACATGCTATTTATGTTAGACTTATTATGTTTTAAAGTCTAATTTATTTTGGGTCTAATCAAGTCAATTGGATATTTGCACCCGCCCACTTAACCTATGTTGTTTGACCCAATAAAGAATTGATCAAACCTAAATGGTTTGGATCTAGACACGTTTTCAATTACACTTAGCCATGAGTGTATTTAAATTAGAATGTGGGACTCATCTACACGTGTGGAACTCGTGTTATAAATCAAGGGCCTAGATCTATGATGAGTTGAACTAGGGTTTCTTGATGCTATATATACCATGAGTAGGGTTCCCTTTCCACCAACAACAATAACCATCTCTCTTGGAGGCCTCTCTCATCTCCTCTAAGAATAAAGAAGAGAACTTGGTGGCTGGAGAGAAGAATTCTCTCCCTCAACTCCGACGTCCTCGAGATCGTGCAACCTTCGGTATCCTCTTCGTGATGGAATCAGGTATGCCCAAAACTCTCCTTCCTTTTGATCATGATAAAGAGGCTTACAGTATATGTGTAGATCTTGTATGGAATAAATTTAGATCTAACAATTGGTATCAGAGGCACCTCTTTATCAAATCATAGGGATCTACAGAAACTATGATGTCGATCTATAAATATCATAAAAATATCTCCTTTGATTCAATAAATATTTTGTGTCTCATATGTTGGATCAAAAGGTTAAAAGGAGTGATTTTTATTGAATTTTACATGTATATATATATATATATTTTTTAGAAATTTTAATCTGTGTTATTATTTCAAAAATATTATAAAAAAAATTTGTGGCTGGACGCATGCATGCAGGGGAGCCTTCCCTGCATGCATGGCAGGCCTTATGTTGATGATTAAAAAAAAAAAAAAAAATTGGCTAGACGCATGCATGCAGGGAAGCACCTGCATGCATGCATGGCAGGCCTTAAAGTATTTAAACAAAAAAAAAACGGGGATACATGTTGCATGCTCTCTGCAGAGCATGATAGTGTTGGCCCAAGGTTACAATCACCCGTCTTTAGTGTGTTTTGATGATTACAAAACATATTAGTTATTTGTACTAATACTATTTGTTGTTTAAGTGTGTTTCAGGTTTTCTATCTTGCATAGGTGTTTTCTTCCCTAAAGGAAGGTGACTTGGACTCAAGATAACTCAAATTGGGCTCAAGATGCAAAACTGAAGATCAAGTGGAGAAAGCCCCTCTTGAAGCCTTGAAGTCCTTAGAACTTTGTAAGAATAGAATGTTAAAGTTTGAGTATATGATATTTGGCTCTAGGATACACACACACATTTTTCCTTACAAAATTCTATATTTTAAAAATGTTTGTTTCTAAGTTTTATGCCTAAGTTTATATATACATGTATCCAAACTTGTTACAAATTGAATATCTTGTTTAAAACATGTGTATAGACTATTTTTGCATAATACTTAGTTATAAGTATCTCAAAATATTTTTTTCACAAAATTTTCCAACTCCAAATCCTGCCAGTTTTCCCTGTTTCAGGTTGACCGGCCGACCGCCCGGTCGACCGGCGCCAGTGCCAGGACGTGCACGTTTGTGCACGTCTGTCGGTCGACCGACCGTCGACCGACTGTTAGCAGATCCACTCTCGGTTTGTTTGAGTCGACCGACCGGTCGACCGGTAGAAGGAAACTGTGTTTTCCTCAAAGAGGACGGTCGACCGGACAGTCGACCGGAGCCCAACGGCTCTTTGCCAGCAAGGCGACGGTCGACCGGACCGGTCGACCGCCAAGCCTGCTGCAGCCTAACGGCTCTTTCCTCTTTGGGCAAGTCTGAAAATCTATTTTCTTTTTCTTCTTTATCAGAGTTTTAGAGAGTTGTTGGAGGCCTTTTGCAGGTCAAATTAGGTGTAAAGAAAAGAGTTTTAACCTATTCTCTCCTTATAAATAGAGGGCAATAGGTCCTTATTATTTACTTAGAAAAATCCTCAAGTTTTCATTGTTTTCAAAGAGAAAAAGAAAAATTGTTTAAAGCTTTCAATTCCAATCTTTTGAGCTAGTTTTTCAGTTGTGTTTGATTGCTAATATCACTCTACAACTGAAGTTTTCTCACCACACTTCATAGAGCCAAAAGTCCCTTTACTCATACTATAGAGAAGTTGTAAAAAGAGTGAGAGTGTTGTAAAAGAGTTTGAGAAAGAGTTTTGTGATCTTGAGGAGATCACTATTGTTCTTGTGATCCTTATTCTTGTGGAGACAACTCCTAGGTGGAGTTCTTTGTAAGTTGTGAAGCTAAGGGCTTGGGGTCTTCGGTAGACCAAACTTGTAAGGCATCCTCGGTGGATAGTGGAAACCCTTCACGGAGGTGAAGGCGGGGACTAGAGCGGTGGCTCGAACCTCGAAACAAATCATTTGTGTTTGCGATTGCCTTGCGTCATCTTGCTTTACATTTCTCTTACTTTATATTGTTTTCAATTATTTGCTTGAGAACTAACTCTTTTCTTTGTGCAATCTTCTCTTATTTGTTTTACTTGTGTTGTTGATTGTGTGTATTTCATCATAGCATTTCATTCTTTACTTGTTCGATCATATCTCATACAACACGGTTGCATTGCGCACCTCTAACCCATTTTTAAGGGGAATTGGGAGGAAGGAGTTCAGAACCTCTCACGGGGTATTCGGCTCTTAGTCGTGTTTTGAGAGATCGTTGCATCACTCATTCTATTAAGTTTAAAAAGATCATTAGATTAGCAATTACACCTATTCACCCCCCCCCCTCTAGGTGTATTTCAGATAGTGCTGGTGAGCATGCAGGCGTGCGGCTCTACAGGTGGGCAACAGCCGCCGGCCGTCATGGGCCGGCGGCTACAAGAGCAAAACTGTAAAATTAAATAAAATAAAGGAGGTTAATTATTTTGAGTTTCATAATTAATTAAGATTATGAGATTAATTAAGATTAAAAATTTAGAGATTGAATTTTACTCTAATAAGAAAACTTACTCCTAATTAATCTCATATTAAATTTCAATTGGGATGGTTGAGATTGATTTGGGATTTAGAATTGAGATAGAATTCTAATCTATTAACGGTATTTTGGGATAGAATTCTACTCAAATAAAGAGACCTAATCCCAATCAATCTCACATAAAGCTAATTGGGTTTTATTCAGTTTACTTAAACTCGGCCCAATAAGAAAGGAAACCAATAACTTAACCATTGCGGGTCGGGTCTGATTCAGACCCGATAAGCACTGCAGACCCGTTTGCCAATAAAAACTTCAATTAGCCGTTACAGGCTCATACAACCTCTGTTTTGGGCATGTAAATAGCCATTTCGAAGCTCTTAACGAGCACTACAGTATTAAAGGAACTATACATGACAAAACAGTATTTAGTTGACACAAAGAAGGCATTGAAGTGTTTGTTTATCATGATTATGTGTACCCTTACATGCTTCTGCTTTATCATCAATATCATATTGCTTATATTGTCTTGCATGATGAATATTGATGTGTACTACAGTTAATAACACACAGATAAAGATATATACATGTTCAAACTAAAGAATTTATAAAAGAGCTTATTTAATTGCGTATGTAGTTCATGCAGACAATAGTCGGCCCAAAGGAAGACTATTGTTTGGCCGAATTATGTACGGCTTCGGATACTTGATGTGGGTAATGCAAGTGGGAGAACCTTGATGTGTGGTAATCGGCCCAAAGGAAGGTTGTCACACTATTGGCCCATATTGCATTACCCTCATCAACTAGTCCGATGGCGGAACAAGAATCCAGATGCATAAATTTGTGTGGCCCATGCGTGTGACAATCGGCCCAAAGGAAGGTTGTCATTATGGCCAGGTCATTCCATATATTATATGGCCAATATAGATTACTTAAACTTTGGGACCAATCCTATAAAGTGACAGTCGGCCCAAACGAAGGCTGTTCTCTTACATAGGACCTAGACTTTAGGATATCTTTATTGGGCCAGTACAGTGTTGGCATATAGAGACACAACTTGTTCTGAAAGTTTAACCGGCAGCTCTGTCGGTTAGACTGGTTGCATTTTCTGAAATTCATTTTTTATGGCTATTACAGTAGAATTTTATTAAATGCAATGTTTATGTTAAACTGATGAGAAATTGTACACTTATGTAATTTAAATTGAATGGTACAAACTTTAAGAAGTGGTAAGACCACGTAAATGATCGTTCTTGAATTCATGCACCTAGAGTACACCTTAAAGATTGATGGATCTCTACTATCACTAATAAAAGTTCAGTAAAGAAAAGGTCAATTATGGTAAGTGGGAGAGATCTTACAAGATGTGTCTAATGGTCATAAAGTACACTATTCCTATAACTATTAGGAGTTCTATGCCTGATAAAGTCAGTGCTCACTTAGCATCCAGGGTAAACTTCTAATAAGAAAAGGAAAAGTGAAACAAAAGGGAGGAACATAAACACCACTACAGTGGCTGATCCTAAGTGGCAAAAGTGCAGGAGAAGAAGCCTAAGGTCATTGCATGTTTTTTCTGTAAGAAAGTAGGCCACCTCAAGTAGGAATGCATAAAGTATCAGAAATGGCTATTTAGTGGGTATATCTCATATTTATGTTTGTTCTGAGATTAATTTAACTTTAGTGTCACTTTATAAATTATGAATAGATAATTCACATAAGCGATTCAATGCGGAACTTCCAAACCCAAAGGAGGCCCAGCCCAGCTGAGCGATACGTATACATGGGTGATGGAAATAAAGTTGCAATTAAAGCTATTGGAGTTTGTAGGCTTAAATTAGATTCTGTTTTTTTGGTTTTAGATTTGGATGAGACTTTATATGTACCGTCCTTTTAGGCGGAATCATATTTCTATTTTATTTGTTAGACAGATCTAGTTTTACTGTCACTCTTGATAATGAAATGCTTAGTCTACTTTTCAAATCTAAAGTTGTTGGTACTAGAATTCTGATTGATGGTTATATAAATTGAAACTTCATGCTTTATATACTGAATCTCTATATGTGAATAGCATAGGCACTAAGCGAAAATTAATTAAAGAAACATTAGAAAGTTTGGTACTAGACGAAGTTCATGTGTCTTAATTTGGTGTATACAGACATTTGTGGTCCATTCCCTATAGCTTCTTGGAATGGTCATGAATATTTCATCACTTTTACAGACAATTACTCTCGTTATAGGTACCTACACTTGTTCTATGAGAAATCTCAATCATTAGACATGTTTAAAGCCGTTAGATCTGATCATGGTGGTGAGTACTATGACAGATCTGACGAATCAGGTAAATGTCCAGAATCGTTTGTCAATTTCTAAAAGAGTGGTATTGTTGCTTAGTACACCATATCAGGGACACCTCGTCAAAATGGTATTGCTGAGAGATAAAATCACACACTAAAGGATATGGTTGAGAGTAGCTCACACTACTCTACCAAAGTCATTATATAGTGAAGCCTTAAAGATGGTTGTCACCTCCTTAATAGAGTACCTAGCAAAACAGTAACTAAAACCCTATATGAGTTATGAACTGGGAAATCTCTCAGTATTAGGCATCTACATGTTTGGAGTTGTCCAGCGGAAGCTCAGCCATATATACCATATGAGAAGAAGTTGGACTCAAGGACAGTTAGCTGTTATTCGTAGGGTATTCTGAGAGGTATAAAGGCTTTAAGTTTTACTGTCCCTCCACTAAGAACATAAAGACGGATTGCTAAAATTTTTTGAGAATATTCAGAACAGTGGGAGTCAACTACATAAAGATTTCATATTTAAGAAAGAACATATTGTTATACCCATGACAAATTGTTCCAAATGATAAAGTAGTTGTTCCACTTCAAGATGAAAATACGGTTGCATCCTTACAAGATACATATACAGTTCATCCTGAAGTAGATCATGCTGATGAGGTAGAAACTGAAAATTCTCAATCACAAGTACCTAGGAGATCAACTAGGAAGAGGAAATCAGTCATTACAAATGACTATATAGTTTATCTCCAATAGTATGAGTTTGACATAAGGCTAGAGGATGACCCCACATCCTTGAATGAGGCCAAACTCAACATTCACTCCACTAAGTGGTCAAATGCCATGAAAGATGAGTTAAAATCCATAAAGGACAATGATATTTGGAATTTAGTAGAGTTGCCTAAAGGAAAGAAATCGATTGGTTGTAAATGAGTATTCAAAACCAAGCGGGATTCGAAAGGTAATGTCGAAAGGTATAAGTCACATCTTGTCATAAAGGGATTCACTCAAAGAGAGGGCATTGACTATAAGGAGACTTTCTCCGTGGTTTTCATAAAGCATCCTTTTAGGATTGTTATTATGGCACTGGTGGCTTACTTTGACCTGGAGTTACACCAAATGGACGTTAAGATTGCCTTTCTTAATGGTAGCATTAAGAAGGAAATCTGTATGGTGCAACCAGAAAGTTTTAAAGTGAAAGTTTCATAATATTTGGTTTGCAAATAAAGAAATTCATTTATGGTCTACATCAAGCATCTCGTCAATGGTATTTGAAATTTGATCATGTAATATCCGATTTTGATTTTAAGGAGATTATAGATGATCAATGTATTTACCATAAATTTAAAGGGAGTAGATTTATATTTTTTGTGCTATATGTGGATGACATTCTATTAGCAAGTAACGATATAGATCTTCTACTTGAGCTCAAGAGTTTTCTCGTAAAGAATTTTGAGATGAAAGATCTTGGAGAAGCTTCTTTTGTGATAGGCATTCAGATTCAACGTGATAGGTCACGTGGAATATTAGGTTTATCACAAAAGCCCTATATCGATAAGGTGCTAGATAGATGTGGCATGAAGAATTGCTCTAAGGGAGATAAGTTGAGTTTACTCTAATGTCTCAAGAACGATCTACAGAAAGAGCAAATGAAAGACATTCCATATGCATTGGCGGTTGGAAGTCTGATGTTTGCTCAAGTTTGTACCTATCAGACATAGCATAAACCGTTGAGAAACTTGACAGAAATTTGATCAATCATGGGATTGATCTCTGGAAGACTGTCAAGAAGGTAATGCGATATCAATAGAAGACTACATGAAATCTGATCAGTTGCAGCTGATCGGATACACAGATTCAGATTATGCTGTATGTATCGACAATAGGAAGTCCACTTCATGTTACATTTTCCTTATTGTAGGAAGATGGTGGATTTAGTCGAGAGGCCATTACAGCTACACTGTGACAATAAGAGCTATAAAGCTCTACTGCAATAGTGACAAGAGTTCAGTAAAGTCGAAGCATATCGACATCAAGTTTCTTGTCATCAATGATAAAGTTCGGAATCATATTTTGTCTGTTGATAGTGATGACACTATTCTTAACATTACAGATCCACTCATTAAAGGACTTTCACCTAAAGTATTCTTAGAGCATATTGCTCATATGGGGATGACTAGTCATTATGATATCCTGATTTTGTGGGAGTGGATAATTTTATGTAACAGACATTATTTCTAAGTGCACTTTATGGATATTGTTGATTCTGATAAATAAATTTGTAACTGCTTTTATTAAAGTTTACTTTTGCGCATTTGAGTTTGTTGAATTAGCAGTTAGACTCGTTGGAGTCATAAGGTTAGACTCGTTGGAGTCATAAAGTGGAAGCCAGTTGGAATTGTACCTTATTTGATCAGAGGACATTTCCATGCCACACGTCCACATTTGATCTATGTCGTTAGGGGTTCTGAAACTTGTGATGTGGAAGGTCCTACCTCGATTATACAGAAGGTAACGATCGCTATGTTCGGTGGCAGGACACTTAATGGACCAGATTGTTTTGAAACGTGGTTTATTGGCGGTTAAAGTTTTGACGTCATAAAGTTATGCATAATATCTATTCAGTATGACTTGCTTGGCCCAATTGGGAGATTGTTAGACTTATTATGTTTTAAAGTCTAATTTATTTTGGGCCTAGTCAAGTCAATCGGATATTTGCACCCGCCCACTTAACCTATGTTGTTTGACCCAATAAAGAATTGATCAAACCTAAATGGTTTGGGTCTAGACACGTTTTCAATTACACTTAGCCATGAGTGTATTTAAATTAGAATGTGGGACTCATCTACACGTGTGGAACTCGTGTTATAAATCAAGGGCCTAGATCTATGATGAGTTGAACTAGGGTTTCTTGATGCTATATATACCATGAGTAGGATTCCCTCTCCACCAACAACAATAACCATCTCTCTTGGAGGCCTCTCATCTCCTTTAAGAATAAAGAAGAGAACTTGGTGGCTGGAAAGAAGAATCCTCTCCCTCAACTTCGACGTCCTCGAGATCGTGCAACTTTTGGCATCCTCTTCGTAATGGAATCAGGTATGCCCAAAACTCTCCTTCCCTTTGATCATGATAAAGAGGCTTACAGTATATGTGTAGATCTTGTATGGAATAAATTTAGATCTAACAATTTAGATTCATACATAGATACAATTAATCCTTTGCTATGATATATAAATTCTAAAAGTGGTATGAGCAGTGTTTTAAATATCGGCCGACATTTCTGAAATGTCGTCCGACATTTCGTTTTCAAGCCCTCACCGCCACGACATCCCCAGCCTCATTTGATATGGCGTTTTGGAAAATATCGGCCGACATTTCGGCGAAATGGTGGCTGTCATTTCGGAAAAATATAGGCTAACATTTCAGGAAAAACCCAATGTATTGGTTGGTCTTGAAAGTTGAAACAATTGAGAAATTTCTATAAGAGTTGTGAGTGTATGCAAAATATTAAGACAAGTATACCGATCATAAACATATTTATGTAATTTTACATAAGTTGTGTATATATTACCTTGATATGAATTTTAAGATTACATTATTTAAGACATTTAGGATATATATTTCTTATCCGTCATGACGTCCGAAATTTACTAGATGACCCCGAAATATCTTCGAAATCCGAAATTCAACATCCGATTATGACATCCGACATTTTCTCGATATCCGACATTAAAACACTAGTATGAGAGCCTATATGATGCTATATATGTTAGTGTAATCTTATCATGTATGATATGTGACACTATTCTATGTAAAAACAAAATAAAAGGTGGACTTTGTGGTTTTCAGCTCATCTTTGTTTTTAGGGATTAATTATTGCGGCTGTTAGTCAGGAAGACTTGAATATTTTATTTATTGGATTATTTTTTGTGCTCTGTAGCATGAGGAATTTTAAATATTTTATTGGTTTCGGAATTTTTTTTTTTGTTGACTTGAGGCTGCCCTTTGTGATTGCGGCTTTGTGATTCCCTTTTGGATCAAGAATTTTGACTAGCGGATCAAGAAGAATTTGTAATATTTCTGCCCTTTGTTATTCCGAGATAGCATCAATCTCAAGGGGTGAGGGTTAATATTTTATCAAGAGGAATTTCTTCTCTATAACTTGTTTTTATTGGATCAAGGGGACTATTTTTTTATTGAATTTTTTTATTGATTGTGGCTGCCCTTTGTGAGTGAGAAAGGTGAAGAGATTAGCTGATAGTGCACATAGAGGAAATTATTATTCTTTTAATACCTATTTTTATCCTGTATCAATGTTTTGTTTTTTATATTTTCTTCAGGGCACTTATAGTTATAGCATGTGTCAAAATAAATATGTAGGGTATCATTTTGTACAGTCATATGAATTTTATCATTCTCGAGCGTTATATATCTTTTTTGCTACTCAAGTTGTGACTGTAAATATCATTGCATGCGTTCAATTAAAGTTTAGAATTTTTACTAAAATTTTATTGGTGAAAATAAATTTTATAACATTCTATAAAATAAAATATCTTCAATGAGAATTTATGTGAGATAAGATTAATGATTGTTTGAGAAACCTAATATGACTAGGTAGATTTGCCAAAAGGTAGAATATTTAGTAACACATTTTTTTATTCTTGTTTTGAGATCCCCTAGTTGTGGCATATTAAGACAGACAGTGATGTTAAGTTACTTAAAGTTTTATATATTACTCAAAAGTGAGTATAAAATTTTAAGTAATCTAGTAGGGCAAGATAGACTACACGTATCGGGAAGACTAGGATAACCTTAAGCCTACAAGATAGGAAGTGTTCATATTGAACCGAACGTGATCAATCTATTCTTGAGCATGATTTATCATCAACTAGGTGTAACCATAATTAGTCATTACCCAATGTAACTCCTGTCCCGTCGGGTACGGAGACACTACTGCGACGTATATACGGAGATCGAAAATACTCTCACATATATACGTTAAGCATCAGTACATGCAAGAATCAGAGTACGAAAGTACACAACACATATACATTCCAACATAGGAATACAACTTACAAAGTTATCAAGGAGCGTGATATAATATTACAGGGATATTACATCACTCTTAAGTACAAAAGTAAGATTTACAACATGTACAGTGCAAAAGATGCTCACGAGCTGAAAGGGAATCTCTCGAGCTAGTAAGAAGAGTCAGGAACGGAAGGAGCTGGGACTAGTCAGCCTGTTCTGAGAGGTAAGCTTGATATTCAGTGGAGGGCTCCACTTCAATCCAAGCTTAAGAATCTGAACATGCAAGTTTAGGGGAGTCAGAAACTCTCCAACAAGTGGCCAAGTGAATGTCAAGTGACGTGCAGAGATAAGTTGATCGGGCGGAACAAAGCATTTGAAAATGTGTAGTTATGAAATCAATGTAAAAGTGTGTGTGCTAATGTTCCCTCGATACTTCCGTTATAACATTGGCTCAACAGGTCGAATCCACAGGGACGGGAGGCGATTGAAGCATTAACAGTTTTTATTCACGTTGGCTGTTAACAAGTCTTCTTTGTTAAAGAATGAGAAAAAGTAAAAGAAATTGAAAAGAAATCCAGAGACGGCGATGTGAAAATAAATGGTTTTGAAAACAAAAAGAAATAGTTTTGAAAACAAAAGAAAATGAAAAAAAAGATGAACTAAGAAGTTGGTGAAAACATCGATAGGAGAGTGATAAAAAGATTTTGAAATTGGTTTTTAAAACAAAGTAAAAGAAAACTCATGACTACTAACTACTAATTGATCCACTAACCATGCTAACCTCTTAGTGATAGTTGCCTTATATGGATACTTGGCCATCACTAGTCCTTGGCTTCAAGAGACGATACAAAGTATGGCTCATAAGATTGTTCTTCTACATTCAAACAGCACGTCCATACCACACAACAAGTTGCAAACTACTATTAAATCATCAAAACCGGTTAAAGGTGAGCATGAAATAAAGAAGACATTGCAAGTTAGCAAGTTAGTGGGTTAGGTGTTAGAAATGTTAGAATGTTAGAATCCATCACCATGAGCCATCAATGGCTCTTGCCAGAGCAAGGCTTTGTAGAGACTACTAGATTCATGTGGATTATCAAGTAAGTGGTTAGATGGTTAGTGGTTAGTAGTTAGATTGCCATGAGAAGAAGAGATTAGACAAACATCATGTAGAAGATGAAGAAGATTACAATGGAGAAGAAAGGAGACACCTTTACATAGATTGTCACCATTTATTACATCAATCTCTCTTTCTCTCTCTGAATCTCTCTGCCTTAATACATGATCTAAAAAGAAATAAAAATACAGAAGAAAAGAAGAAGAACACCTACACTACCCTACACTAAAAGATAGAAAACCTAGCCTAAATCCAAATCTGCTTCCATTCTGGGCCTCTGCAGGGCTTTATATAGGCAAATGAGGCTTCTAGAAGACGAGACGAGGCCACGCGTCGAAGATCGACGCATGGCCGCACCATATTGCCGCGAAAACACGGCATTTGTCACGTTTTCGCGGCAAAACCAGGGACTTAGGTCCCTGGTTTTTGGCGAGTGATTCCCGTTGTTTCTAGGACCGTCTTGGTATACTCAGTTTCGGGTATATTCGTCTGGATCTTCGTCTGACGTGCGCAAAGGTCTAGGTTCAATGCATCTTCTAAAAGTTCTCTTACTTGGCCTCCAAGAAATGCGGATTTAATTACCCAAGAAATGCAGATTTAATTACCTAAAAATGGGTTATTAAGCTCTTATTACCTATTTGCCTTCCTTGTCTTGATTATCTGCAAGAGAGACCAAAACACGGTTTAGACCGACATTTTATTCAGAAATCAGCAGAAAAATGCGATATAATAATGCAGAACTGTAGACTAATCACACCCCCACACTTATCTTTTGCTCGTCCCGAGCAAAACAAGAAAAAAAAATATACTATAAATGTTATTACACCACTTTCGCAGGTGACGCGATTGCACTGAGCGCGTGCAACAAGCCGTTAAACCTCTAGGTTACCCTTAGAGGAGGAGTTTTGTCTCCTGAGAGTTTTCAGCGGATTGCACCTACAAAATCCATAAAGAAAGAAGACAAATGTTAGTATTTTGAAAACACATTTTGAAAGAGAGACTAGTTTTTGAAATATTTTTGCAAAAATATAAGCGATCTAAGATCATAAGTCCACCAAAAATTATTCTTCCTTAAACTTAGTATATATGCAAGATATTGTCTTCAATTAAGTTAAGAATTCAAAATTGGATTGAATATTTTCTCCTTCATAAAACCTAGAAAATATGCACTTTGTGATAGTGAAGATTTCTGAGATTTCAACTCTAACCATCAAATCATTTATTTTTTATATGTATTTTTCTTCCCTTAGTTTTCTTAGGCTTTCTAGTTTACCGAGTAGTGAGCCTTTAACCGATGACTCCCAGACTAGACGATTTTAGGGCACCAGATTAGAAAATATCCCTTGGGTTTAAGAACTCGAGTAAATAAGGCCACAAAACTAAGAAGAATTATTTGTTTCTTTTGACCACTGTTAGGCGTGAATAATCATGCTTCTTGAGGCATAATTATCCAGCTTAATAAGTGATTTTTATTAATTTATACCATTATATATATATATATATATATATATATATATATATATATATATATATATATATATATATATTACTTTATGGCATATTAGGTCTTTGTTTCCATCCCAAAAATGTGCAAGTGTGAAGTGCATACTATCTAAGGCAAAAAATTCAAGATAAAATTATCTCACCAATTTATCTTACTTAGCCTATAATTTTAAATAAGATTCATTATTTCGACTGGGTTTAAGATATCATAATTAAGGCTTCCTTAATTTCTAAGATCATCTTAATTTTCTTAAAAATAAATCAAAATATTGTCTCTTGTTTCAAAAAGTTTTTAAAGAAAGAGAAAATTCTTATACAAAAGGGAAGAGATTTTAAAAGTATCCTAAAAGAAGTGAAAAAGAAAGAAAATCTAAAAACTCTATGTCAGTAAATCCTCCCCCACACTTATTGAAACCACCTAGAGGGGGGGTGAATAGGTGATGGATATGCTAAGTGGCAAATAATGCGGATTAAAAAACTAATTAACAATAAACAACAATAATATTAAAACTTTCAAGGAAGTAAACAAATAATAGTGCAAGTAAAGGAGAGAGAGAGAGTTTAGAGATAAGTGGACAATCACAAACACGAGAATATGTTTCGAGGTTCGAGCCACTGCTCTACGTCCCCGCCATCAACACGATGAAGGATTTCCACTATGCTTGATCCAACCGGATCGTCAATACAAGTTCTCACAAGAACTTTTCGGACACACTTGTCCTCTCTCACGGTGCCGCAACACCAACTAGGAGCTCACTAGCTCGCTTGAGGCCGCAACCTCTACAACTTCTCAATTTGAAGAATTGGTGATCAACACTTGATCACAAACAAAGCTCACTTGCACAATCCTATAACCAAGATGAGGAGATGAAACTTTTGGGATTGTGTAGTGCAAAGATCTAGAAGAGAAGTAGAGGAAAGCTTCAAGCTAAAAGGATTGGAAATTTTGGCTCAATGGAAACTCTTTTGCTAAAGGGCTAAACTTTGAAAAACTTTGATCTTTTTCTTGTAAATCTTGTTATTGAGTTGTAAAACACTTCCACTATTTATAAGGGATGAAAACTGGGTTAGAAAAGTCATTAGATTCGTTGGGAGAAGCCCCAACAAAAAGACAAACAAGAATATAGCCGTTACAGCCTAGTCAGTAGAGTTTTCGGCTGCCGGTCGACCGGGCCGGTCGACCACCAACGGTCGAAAATTCGACCGTTGGGAAAGCGGTCGGCCGGACGATCGACCGTGAAACCCAAACAGAGAGTTATACTCTCTGTCGGTCGACCGGGACGGTCGACCGAGAAAAACAGAGAGCACTGCTCTTGCTCTCGGTCGACCGGTCGGTCGGTCGATGTGCACACATGCACAGAGGTGCATGTCGGTCGACCGTCCGGTCGACCGACAGAGCAGTTCTGCTCTGCCAGCGGCCGACCGTGCGGTCGACCGGACTAGGCCAAAAGTCAGGTTTTTGAAAACTTTTTGAAGTCTAAATTTTTTGATAAAAATTTCTTTAGACGGGTAGATACAAAATAAAGTTCTATGGCTAAGAGAGATCATAGTGTGATCATAGATCAACACCAAAACAATTTGAACTATATTTTGATAAAAATTCTTTTTCTAAACTTAAAAACCGTTTTTCCAAAAACTTGTTTTTCCAAAAATTGAATTTTTCAAACTTCGTTTTTCTGAAACTTGATAAGAAATTTTGGAATAAAATTTTGTTTGAAAGCATGAAGCAATATCAAATGTGTGTGTGTGGCAATCCCAATGTTATCAACCTTTATCATCTCGGTTTTGACAAATAGACTATAAATCCTAACTAAAAAGAAAAATGCAAAGATACAAATCTTGTATAGTCTTCTCAAGTTGTTTGATTGATCCTTGAGCGCTTCTAGTGTGCTCGGCTCTGTGATCTAAATCCTCGCGGCTTTCAAATGTGAGTATTGTGTAGGAGCCGTCAATCAACCTATGTTTTTACCTGAAACTTATTTAAACAACTTTGTTAAATCCTAACTTCATATGTTTTGTAATCATCAAAACTTAGGGCTAATGGCCTTTGGGCCAACAATCTCCCCCTTTTTGAAGATGACAAAACATGTGGAGTTATTACAAATATTTTGGGTGGAGACTTCAAGTGAAGCTCCCCCTTAACATATGCATATAAGAGAATATGATATAAAGATCTAAATGCATAACAAGGGCATATATATGATATAATAATAAGCACATACGCCAACCATCTATGCATATCAAAGATACAGAAAAATAAAAATGTATGCATATATGGTTACCTCCATCCATCCATAAATACCTCCAGCCTCCAAAGTGAGTGGTAGAAGGTTGGAACAAACATAGAACAATAAACAATAGACAACCAACCATATATATATACCACATGGAGATAACAAAGATAACTGCCATATCATACTGGAAAAAAAAATTGTCCATACAAAATAGGAGGTTCATGCCAACCTCAAAACCATAACACATGTCCACAAATATAACGTAACACATGTCCACAAACACCAAACCAAACACAAAATGTGCCCAAATACATGCATAGAAAAACAACCCAAAATAACACAGAAATAACTAAATAACTCCCCAAATATCTCTCCCCCTTTTTGACATCATCAAAAGGGGTCAAGGCTGCCGAAAATCAGTGTTCTCCGGGGAAGCAGGTCGCGGAGGTGTAGTAGGAGGAGGAGCCCATGCGGCGAACGGAGGGCCGGAACCAGGAAGAGGCTGAGCACGACCCTGAGGAGTAGGAGCCGACCAATCAAATCTGTTGTAGATATCTCCGATACAGGTTTGCATGAAGCGCATGGAGTCACATATATAGTTGAGGTCGTTGTCCAGTCGGTGCTCCAGCCGCTGATAGGATGCGGCGATCTCAGCTGAAATCTCCTGGCGGTGCGTAGTCATCTCAGCAGAGATCTGCTGGTTATGCTCCTGAATCTGAGTGGATAAGGCAAGTGTAGGCTGTCCAAAAGTTACTGGAGGACAAGCCATTGAAAAAGCAAAGTTTCAAGTTCTAGACGCGAGAGACTATCACCTGCGTCTCAGCATCAAGGCGCGTTGGCTCGATACCCGCGTCTCAGCATCAAGGCGCGTTGGCACTATCACCTGCGTCTCAGCATCAAGGCGCGTTGGCACTATCACCTGCGTCTCAGCATCAAGGCGCGTTGACTCAACACCCGCGTCTCAGT
The DNA here is from genome assembly GCA_038442645.1 of Agave tequilana. Taxonomy (NCBI): domain Eukaryota; kingdom Viridiplantae; phylum Streptophyta; class Magnoliopsida; order Asparagales; family Asparagaceae; genus Agave; species Agave tequilana. Next base: position 26,904 of record JAVJIF010025626.1, on the reverse strand, counting down.
TGTAACCACCCGGATTACGGGGCCAGTCACCGCACAAGTAGCGGGAAGTGGCCCCTCATTGTGGAGCACTTTTAGGGGGCACGATCACCCCCTAAACCTCTATAAATAGCCCCGTCGCTATGAAGAAGGGGTCGAACTTTTGGCAATCGGCAACAAGAGGGCGACACAGAGAGAAAAGAAGCAGATCAACTCTTCAGCAAGTTCGCTGCGTACGAGCTAGCTTTCGCCTACCTTCTCTTTGAGAGTTTTGGTAGACAGAGCTGAGTTACTCTTTCTACCGGCCGGAGAGGAGATCCCAGAAGGACGGTCATCTGGTCAACGGAGAACAAGATTCACTCTCCACCGCCACACGAAGAACCCAGCATTAAACAAAAGGGGGAATTCAAGATTCAATATTCTCCCTCCCTTGTAACCGGAAGGAACAGTTTTTGTTGTAATCCTTTTCATTTGATTCAAGGAAAACTTTTACCACAAATTCTTGTCCTCTCCTTTCCCGGGTCATACAAGAGATGGCGACTCCGCTGGGGACTACTTTCGTCACTGACGAACAGATCGTGGCGCAGGATGACGTCCTCCGTAAGGGGAAGATGGTCGAATCACTCGTCGTCGAGTTCGACCAGGCGAAATATGAAGAGTTTCTCTCTTCTGGCTCCAAGAGCCCAAAGACCCGCGTCTGTCGCAGGGTCTCGACGGGGAATGGCCCCGAAGCCCGACAAGAAACTCTCTTGGGCGCCGCTGCTGCTGCCCACTGCGCCCAGCAAAGTTCACGCGTCAACACCTCTCAGAAGGCCCGTGTGATCCCAAGCACAGTTGCTGTTGCGACCAACTCCGGCGCACAGAAAACCCGCGTCAACGTCTCTCAGGAGACCCGCGTGGTTAAAATCCCTGATGTTCAACATCAGGATGTTGTTGGTTTCTCTCCACCTCCTCGACGCAATCGGAATGCTGAGCGCCGACAGAGGAGACGTGCGCGTCAGCTCCAAGTTGGAACCGTTGGTTGTCCAACTGAGGCTGGACGCGACGTACAATCTCGCGCCTTACCCACGCCACGTCCAGTACGTGAAATCCGCGTTTGGCGCCCCAAACGCGAGATTCCTCAAGTTGAGTCTTCTGAAGACCAACTCATCAAACGCCAAGGCGAAGCTTCTGCGTCTCGTCCAACGCAAGAAGCACGCGCCCACAGGCGTGGGGCCCAGCAGTCCATCCTCTCTCAAGTGTCTCTGCCCAGACACACTAGGCAGCAACGCGAGATTCGCGTTTCATCTCAGCAGAGATGCCAGACGCGCGTTACACAGCTGCGTCGCGAGAACCGCATCCCTGAAGCCTGCGTCCAGGCTGTGCAGCACATGGATGCCTTCCGTCTCCGACGTTGCGAGGCTAGTCTTTTCAATCCCCCTCCCATGGATTTGAGGGATTACTTGACAAAGAAAAGAAGTGCCAATCAGGTCACTTCGGCATGCTGCTGCCAACGGCTTATCTCCATACTTTCTGGATGCCATTGCGAGTCAGGCGTGAACCAGCAGTCTTTGATCAGACAGCTGACCCTGATTCCCCCGTCAGCTAAAAGAAGACGCTCCCACAGAAGGAGAACCTTCTCTGACGTTGAGTACCCGGAGCTCACTGCGAATATGACAAGCAGGAGCAAGGGAAAACAACCAGCAGTCAGCTCAGATGAGTCTGACTCTGAACCGGAAGGGGTGTACCGACACACTCGCACCCGGACGGGGGCCATTCCCCCAGTTAACTATAATGCCTTAGCCCACAGCGTTGAAGTGAACGATTCCCACTCCGCCGTAGCTGAATCACGGGCTTCAAACTCTTCCGTCGAGAAGGAGGCTGTCGCCTACATGGTAGGCACTCCTGAGGAGACGGCTAGACGTTTCGAACAACAAGCCCAGGTCCAGAAGGCACAAATGGACATAATTATGTCTCAGCAGAAATCTATTGACTCCCTCAAGCAGATGCTTGAGCAGTTGCTCGAAGAAAGGGAGAAATCTCCTCCTAGAAGGTCAAAGGGCAAAGGGAGAAAGGGAGGAAACTCATCTTCCGAACCTTCTGAAGAGAGACAGCAATCTACTTCGGATTCGTCCAAACCCTCGTCGCAAGTAAAGGGCGACCAAGACCAGGAAAAGACTCATGCTAAGAGGATGAGTCAATTGGAGCGACGCCTCGAGGCCCTTGCCAATCGCAAAGACCTCCAAGAAGTAGGAGTGGTTCGACCCTATCTGGCTGAATGGGACTTAGTTCCATACCCTCCTAAGTTTAAGGCTCCAACCCTCCAGGCATTCGACGGGAAGGGGTCACCCAACCAACACATCTACTACTTCAAATCTCAAACCGGAATGTAGTAGACAATGATGCTATCCTGGCGCGTCTGTTCATCGGCACCCTGAAAGGGTTGGCCTTTGAATGGTTTATGAAGCTCCCAGAAGGTTCTATCAAGAACTGGGGCGATCTGGAGAAGCTGTTCTTAACACGCTTCTTCGAAGATGACTCCGAAGTCACGATGCCCACCCTTTTGGCTACCAAACAGCGGAAAGGGGAGTCCGTCAAATCTTTCGCGGAAAGATTTCGGAACATGGCACTCCGGTGTCCAAGCGGTATGACCCAGGCCACCCTGGTGGAAACATGCCGCCATAATCTCCAAACCTCACTCCTTACTTAAATAGGAGTTGCTGAAAGCCGCACCTGGAAGCAATTGGTCCAACAAGGTGAACAGGCTGAGGAGATTGTCGCCCGCGTCAGAGCGGAGGAAGGTAAGCCTAGGCCGGAAAGGTCGACCAGGCGTGCGCCAGACACATCCCTCCAAACAAAGCGGAAGGATAATTTGGCAACGGAGACCAAATCTCCCGCCAAACCTCAAACAGGCAAGGCGAGTGGCTCTTCAAGTCAGCCTCGCGCCAACAAGCAATATTCTTTCAAGGAGGAACATGTCGATTCACTCTTCAAACTACTTAACAAGAGCAATCGACTGAAGCTCCCTGAAGCTAGGTGCCCAGAGGAAGTCGGCAAGACCGACAATCCCAACTACTGTCTATACCACAGAATGTTGGGACACCCTACCAAAAGCTGCTACGTCTTCAAGGACGTCCTTCAAGCTCTGATTGACGCGGAAGTGTTAAAGCTCCGACCAGAGCAGAAGAAGGTGACGGCCAATGTGACGTCAGCTCTCCAGTTCGGAAGACAACCCCCAACGCCTGCGGGGGTGGTCCCTATTCCAAGAGGAGAACTGCGAATAGTCAACACAGACCCTCACCAGCAGCAAGAGAAAGGCTTGGTACCCGTCTCTACACCTCAAGGGGAAATCATGTGGGTCCACCCTGACCTTGTCGATACACGGCAATGGACTACTGTGACCAACAGGAAATCCAAAGGCAAGGCAAAAGCCTCATCTTGCAACGTGGTATGCGCCTCTTCCCGAGAAGCGGAGACTGATATCCCTTCACTGACCGACTCAGAGGAGGAAACGATAGTCTTGGCCGCAGAGCCCAACCAACCAACGACGGGAACCCGTTCAGGACAGGCGTACTTGAAACAGTACGGCGAGACGGCAATAGCCCCTCCACAACCAACTGCGGAGCCAGTCAGGCCCTCCACAAAGCCACCTGTGGAGAAGCAGAAGGAGACTCGATTTTCACGAGCCCTTCAAAAGGGCATCGTGGAAGGATCTACGGCACCTTACCGCTTTGATGTCCTGGCTCAGTTGGCCAACATTCCGGCACGCATTACCTTGTATGAACTTCTTAGACTATCAAAGTCTACCAGAGAAGCTCTGCAAGAAGCTCTGGCAAATGCTGAGGTCTTTATGACCCAGGTGCCAAAGGAGGAAGATGTAGAGGATTGCCTCCACACCTCCCAGAATGCCCCCTGCATCACCTTCACGGCAGATGATATGCAGGTTAAAATGAAGCATGATCGACCCCTGTACTTCACAGGGTATATTGGATCCTCTGAGGTGAACCGCATCCAGGTAGATCCAGGGTCCGCATTGAGCTTCATGCCTCGCCGGGTCATGCAACATCTCGGCATTCCTACCCATCGTTTGAGCCCTACCCAAACGACTATCTATGGGTTCAATGCCAACCAGACCCGTCCGATGGGGAAAATCAAGCTCAGGTGTCAGATTGGAAGCCTCAGGTCAGAAGTGACATGCTACATCATCGACGCCGACACTTCCTACAATCTATTGCTGGGACGACCGTGGATTCACCGCAATTCCATCGTTCCATCCACTCTCCACCAGGTCATGAAATACATTGACGGGAGTGGAAAGATTCAAACGTTGATAGCCGAGAGGTATCCGTTTAAAGGGGTCGAAAATTATTTCACGGACTCCCTCCTATATCAGGATCCTGAGGAGTCAAATGAAACCCCGCAACCAGAGGAGCCAGACTCTGGTAATGAGGCTGACATTGAGCCCGAGAAAGAAGAGTGCTTGTGGGAGTTAGAACCACTTGTAACAGGCACTAATAAGCCCAATGTCGATAATACCACCGATGATGTAGGCGGTTGGTATATTAATGAAGATTTAGATTTTGCGTATTTTTCCGTGTGTGCTTCTGATTCAATACCGTCAGATACTAGCACTGATATAGATGACGATCCCTGGTCGGCAGTAGATGCTTTGACATCGTTGCATGTACCAGTGAAGTCGTCTTTCGAGATATACCAAGACAATGGTAATGCGCAAGAATCTATATTCATGGTTCCAGCCAGACGAAAAGGCCAAAAACCAATTCTTTTTGGGAGAATCTCGTCTGAGCCAATGCCCCGCGAAAACTCGGAAAGTGAGGAGGAATCCCCTCAGCTCAGTCATTATGAACCAAAAGCGCTCAGAATGATGAAGTGCATGGGATATGATCTAACCAACAGACCCGGGTTGAACTTCGGCAAAGGAAGGAGAACGCTACTTCGATCCTTTGTGCCGAAAGGGAAGGCCCCCGATTATTATCATCGGACGCGCCGGGGGTTAGGCTACGTATCAACTCCGGTCCCATCAGCCTCCGATTCTCAAGAATCGTCGAGCAATGATTACTCTTCAGACACATCATCTTGGGAGTCAGATGTCAGTGTCGGCAACATCTTCAAGGAACTTTCAGTGAACATGGTTTCGACAAGCCACCTGGAAGATGGAAACGAAGAAATGATCCAATCTGATACAGACCCTTGGATCAAACATTTAAATACTCTTTGGGATACCCGCTTTGAACAGCGCGAGCCACCCACAGAAGACAAGGTTGTTCAAGTCAATCTAGGAGATGAGGCCAATCCTAAGCCCATCTTCATAAGTGACAGCCTGTCACCTTCGGAGAAGAAGGATCTAATATCTCTTGTACAAGAGTATATAGACGTCTTCGCCTGGAATTATGAGGACATGCCAGGACTTGATCCGCAGGTGGCCATGCACCGCCTTAACATCAATCGGACGTAAAGCCAGTCAAACAACAGCAGCGACGGTTTCGCCCAGAGATAATGGAGGCAATTCAATTGGAAGTCAGAAAACTTATTGATTCTGGCTTCATCAGGGAAGAACAACATCCTGACTGGGTAGTCAACATTGTCCCAGTTGCCAAGAGGAACGGGAAGATCCGGATCTGCATCGACTTCCGTGATCTAAACGAGGCCTGCCCCAAGGACGAATTCCCATTGCCGATCACAGATGTCACGATTGACAATACTTGTGGATTCGAACGAATGTCCTTCATGGACGGATTCTCAGGATACAATCAAATCAAAATGTATCCTGATGACGAAAAGCATACCTCCTTCAGGACACCTCTAGGGGTATATTGCTACACCGTCATGCCCTTCGGACTGAAAAATGCAGGGGCAACATACCAAAGGGCCATGAACGCCATTTTCCATCAGTAGATACGCAAAACGGTGGAATGTTATGTTGATGACATCGCGGTAAAAAGCCACACTAAAGGTGATCACATAGCGGACCTGAAGGTGGTCTTCGACATCATGCGGGCTCATCAATTGAAGATGAATCCCACAAAGTCCTTCCTGGGGTGGCCAGTGGCAAATTCTTAGGATTTGTTGTAACCTCCACCGGAATCCATTTGGACCCGTAAAAGATCCGCGCTATCCAGGAGATGCAACCCCCGAGAAGCCTCAAGGAGCTCAGGGGATTACAAGGACGATTGGCGTACATCCGCAGGTTCATCTCAAACCTTTCCGGAAGATGCCAACCCTTCGCTAAGCTGATGAAGAAGGGTGTCTTGTTCATTTGGGACGACGCTTGTCAACAAGCATTCGAGGAAATCAAGCAATACCTCACCCAACCACCAGTCCTTGCAGCTCCGGTATCCGGAAAGCCGTTTCTGGTGTACGTCCGAGCAATGGATCATTCTTTGGGAGCTCTACTAGCTCAGAATGACGATCAGGGACGTGAGCAAGCAATCTACTATCTGAGTAGAACAATGATCGGAGCCGAACATCGGTATAACCCGATCGAGAAGGAATGTTTGGCACTGGTGTTCGCTATCCAGAAAATGCGACACTATCTGGTAGGCCAAACTATAAACGTCATATCAAAAGTCAACCCCCTGAGGTTACTTATGACTAAACCTTCATCGCTAAATGGCCGACTGGCAAAATGGGCCATATTGCTCTCCCAATATGAAATGCGCTTTTTACCACAAAAGGCCATTAAGGGACAAGCAGTCGCGGACTTCCTAGCTAAGCACCCAGATCCGAGGGCAGTCAAAGTCTACGAGGGTCTCCCAGATGAAGTTGCTGAAGTCTGCCTGACTCAGACATCGTTCGAAAGTCAAGTATGGCAACTTTTCTTCGACGGTGCATCAAGAACAAGCCCGAAGGGACACGTAGTAGCGGGGGTAGGAGTGGTACTCGTCTCCCCACAAAATTATGTGATTCCCCGAGCTGTCTCACTGACCAAGCCTTGTTCCAATAACGTGGCGGAGTACAACGCTCTTTTGATTGGGATGCAATTCGCCGATGAGATTGGCGTTAAAAATCTCGAGGCATACGGTGACTCTAAACTCATCGTCAGCCAAGTTCGCGGGGAGTACGAAGTCAGACATGAAGACTTAGTGCCCTACCACAACGCAACTATCCGCATGGCCGAGGGGTTTACAAGCTTCTACATCGACCATGTGCCGCGCAGGCAAAATGCGCACGCAGATGCACTCGCATCCCTGGCTGCCTCCTTAGCTCTTCCAGCTGGAGCAATGGAAAAGATATTCGTCTACAGCCACGACTTGTATTGCCCGAGAAATGCTCTCGAGGATTATCAGGAGTCAACAGGAGGTCGTCACCGCGAAGAAGCACTTGAAGCGTCAACCGGTCCAGAGCCTAGAGACTGGCGATTCCCCTATATTGATTTCGTCTTATACGATATCCTGCCTGAAGACGCCAAGGAAGCGGCTGCCATTCGAAGGAAAACCCCTAAATTTTACTACAATGCGATTACCCGAACATTGTATCGTCGATCGCATGACGGGGTCTTACTCCGTTGCCTCTCACCAAAAGAGGCACAAGAGGTATTGAAAGAGGCCCACGACGGTATGTGTGGAGCCCATCAACCTGGCCCGAAACTGGCACATCGACTCCAAAGATTGGGTTACTATTGGCCCAAGATGATTGCTGACGCCGTCACCTATGCCAAGAGATGTCACGCCTGCCAAGTGCATGGCGATTTCATCCATCAAGCACCAGGCTACCTCCACTCTACGGCCTCTACCTGGCCATTTGAAATGTGGGGCATGGACGTGGTTGGTCCTATCAGCCCACCATCATCAAAAGGACATCGGTTCATTCTGGCGATAACCGATTACTTCTCCAAATGGGCCGAAGTTGTTCCTTTGAAGGAGGTAAAATCGTCTAACGTGATCAAGTTCGTGAAGCATCACGTCATTTACCGTTTTGGTGTACCTCGACGAATTGTCCATGACAATGGACCCCAGTTCGTTAGCCAGGCTTTCCAGAGATTCTGTGCCAAGTTCAGAATCCAGAGTGTGTCCTCAACGGCATACTATCCTGCCGCTAATGGCCTCGCAGAAGCTTTCAACAAGACTATTGGCAAGCTTCTCAAAAAGTTCGTCTCGAAAAGTCAACGAGACTGGGACGACAAGCTGGGTGAATGCTTGTGGGCTTACCGCACAACTGTGCGAACCCCAACTAAAGCTACACCATTTTCTTTGGTATACGGGTGTGAAGCCGTGCTCCCATTGGAAATCCAAATTCCATCTCTACGCGTCGCCTTGACAGCGGAGATGACAACCGAGGAGAAGCATCGACAGCGACTCCAAGAATTGGAAGCCTTAGACGATAAGCGTCTGCAGGCCCAACAGCAAATCGAGCTCTACCAGGCTCGAATTACCAGAGCCTTCAACAAGAAAGTTAAAATGCGAACTTTCAAGAAAGGCGATCTTGTCTTAGCCGTCAGAAGACCCATGGTAATGACGCACAAGACAAAAGGAAAATTCCAACCCAAATGGGAAGGACCATTTGTAGTAGAGTCAGTCTACTCAAATGGGTCGTATCGCCTCATAACCTCGAATGGCGATACACTCATGATGTCGATCAATGGCAGGTTCCTGAAGAAATACTATCCTTAGATGGTATTCTTCCGCTGATCAAGTTAAAAGTACACCTCTGATCAAAACAAGAAAGAGCTTCTTCATTACTATCCAACGCCTCCGACGGCTAAGGATAGAGGAAAATGTTGGCTTCAAAGCCTAACATAAGTCTTCGACAACTCATCATGCTGAGGGGAATAGCATGGCTAGCCCAACTCAAACGGTAGTTGGTAAAGGCACCTCAAATCCGTTGATAGCTGAGGGTTTGCTAAAAATCCTAAAGTGGACTTGGCTCCACCCCTTCCTCCAAAACCCCCTACCAATTCTCATCCACAGAATGATAGGTCTACAAAATACAACCATTACTAAGCTAACACTATACCTCTGGTAATGGAAACTTTTTAATATTCCTTGTCGAGTACAAATTTTGCTTGTCAACTCTACACGGAGTACCAAATTTTCAAATTTGCCAAGTTAACACTACACCTCTGGCACTTCAAATTCTCACTTGTCAATTCTCACCAATAGAATGACAGGTCCTCAAAATTGCTCTTATCATGAGGCAATCTTTGTCAAGTTAATATCACACCTCTGACAAATTACTGTTAAAGTTTAACACCACACCTCTAAACAGTAATCAAGTTTCTGCCAGGTTTAATATTACACCTCTGACAGTCACTTTTCTTCAGACTTCCACATCGAAGCTGAAATGGATGATGCTAAGTTAACACCACACCTCTAGCATCCAAGTCATTGCTAAGTTCAACAATACACCTATGGCCATGACTTTCCCTCAGACTTCCTTATGCAAGCCGAGATGACCAATGCTAAGTTCAAAATTACACCTCTAGCATTACCCTCACTGTCAAGTTAAACATTACACCTATGACAGTGACACTTCTGAGTTAAGTTAATATCACACCTCTGACTCACATCCTTGTCAAGTTAACATTACACTTCTGACAAGACCACTTCCAACCCGTTAAGTTAATATCACACCTCTGACGGTAACAAACTTTCCTAGATTCCCCACGAGTCTAGTCCCACTTGTTATTCTCTTCAACAGAATAGCAAGTCTACCTAAAAACATTGTTAGGTTAATACTACACCATCAACAGTGTTTCCATCAAATCCCCAACTGAGCTCAATCAAGTTAATCCCAAATACTTGGTAAAAGTTCACCTTCCATGGGGGTACCAATTCTACTTGTCACTTTTCTCTATAAAGTGGCAGGTCCACCAAAAAATTATTTCATCTCTGTCAAGTTAATATTACACCTCTGACAGTATTGTGAGAGTTCCTGAAATAGGATCTTTCCCTACAAAATTTGACTTATTAAAGTTACCATCATAATTTTAACAAAGTCAAAGATTCTTTGCTTCTACGAGTCTAAGACAAAAAGTTCAAGACAATGAAAGAGGCAAAAAGAAAAGTGTCACTTTATTTATTTTCAAACATATGAAAGTGATACAAAACGCTCTCTTATACAATAAGATGGAGTGTTACAGTAAAAATGCTCTCTTATACAATAAGATTGAGTGTTACAATTAAGGAGTACAAAGAAGTCCCTCTCTCTCTTAGAGGTTGCACTCACTCCTTATAAGCCGCGTCTGATTCCAAGTGCGCGATGTTTTGTGGCTACAATAGAAGCTGGTTACACCACGATGCATGATGTAAACATCGAAAGCGCCCTAGCTGACTAAGCTAAGAGCAATGGTGTTCTTGAGGTCTGGTGGCAGCAGAAAGTCCTGCAACCCTTCGTTCATGAACATCTCTTCCCCCAGCAGACCATCCAGCAGACATGACGAGTCCTTGATGTCACTTCTGGGGTGGGAGAGGAAGAGGATCCTACCTGCCACCTTATCCACTGTAGCCCTCTCGTCGCCGTACTCACCCTGACCATCCCTTGCCAGCAGGCATGACTGGTGCATTGGATCTGAAGAGACCTTGGCGAGAGTCGATTCCTCGTCAGGGACATAATATATTCCCTTGTGGACGACGAGGACCATAATATATTCCCTTGTGGACGAATATCGAGCAAGTCCGCCGGCTGAAGTATTCTTCCAGGGGCCCAGCGAACCTGAAAAAGGACAATCAAGCCTACCTGCAAAGATAAACAAGAGGGTTTGCAAATCTGGAACTTGGTATACTTTAAAGAATACTAAGTAACAAACGCGGCTATTATGGAGAAACTGCAAACGAGGGAATAAGCCCGCGCGGTGAGCCAAACTACTGCGTCAGCAGAGACAGACGCGAATCAAAACTGCGTCTCATTTTGCGCCCGCACCTAAAAACGCAAGACGCGAAAAGACTCAGACGCCGAAGATTGCCATCTCCCTGTCGAATCAACAGGAGTTGCAAAATTCAGGTTTGAGCCCCTCAGCCCAAGTTGGAATTCATCTAAGTCAATGGCCTTAAAACGCGAACTTCATGAGCAAAGCCCGCGTCAAGTGCCAAGGACTTCAATACCCGCGTTCATGGAAGCTCAAATCAATGGCACAAATTCCAGAAAAGGAATGCACCAAGATTTCATTCAGATGGTGACATCTCCTAAGAAGGGCCAAGGCGCAGGCCTGAAAGGACTAAAGACATCATGGTAAATCGGGATGACATACCAGCAGAGGCCTCTACCAAGAGTTGGGCTCTCTGCATCCAAACGCGGACGAGCAAGATGATCCAAGAGATGCTTTTTCTTGAAGAGACCAAACAGGAGCATAAAAGCCCTGGGTCATCTTCATCCATAGAGCCATCTTCATCCATGAGCACAAGATCTCTTTTAGAGACTTTGAAGGAAGCGAGACTTCTCAGAGCAAACCAAAGGAAGAACAGTCCGAGGTCTACATTATTAAAGAGGAAGAGGGTTAGCCCTATTTATAGGCAGACCCCAATAACTGTTATTAATGGTGCATCAATCGGAACCGTCGCGCACGACTGTCAAAGCCCAATGGAGGACTGACGCGTGCAGCGTCGCTTTGGGAACCGTCGCAGACACTGGTCTCCAACCGCCAGCGCCGGTTTCGCATTAAAGGGCATTAAACGCCCAAGTCCAATGAAAAATTGACGCGTGGACTACTGCCTTGGAAAACAACGGATGACCCGGTTTCCCAATCGACAGTAAAGACTTGACGTTCAAAGATCTCCTAAAATCTTTATGACGGGCTGCATGTAACGCCTCGGAAGTTGCACCAAGACGCAGGCGTAAAATCGCGTCCAGGAATCCGCGTCTCCCTTTCAGATTAAATGGCGTCCACCCGCGTTCCAGAAGAATGTCTGCGTCGCGTCCCTTCAGCAAACACTGCTGCGTCCCTCGCGTCTGCTCTGTCTGCGTCTTTCTCAGCAAGACAAATTCGCGTCTCACCCTGTGATTGATGCCGCGTCTCATCAAAAGGACTTAGTGAAATCTAAGTTCTTATGGAATGATGACCGCGTCTCACCCTGTGATAGACGCTGCGTCTCATCAAAAGGACTTAGTGAAATCTAAGTTCCTATGGAATGATGACCGCGTCTCACCCTGTGATTGAAGACCGCGTCTCTCAAATGAGCTGATGACCGCGTCTCACTCTGTGATTGACGCTGCGTCTCATCAAAAGGACTTAGTGAAATCTAAGTTCCTATGGAATGATGACCGCGTCTCACCCTGTGATTGACATCGCGTCTCATCAAAAGGACTTAGTTCTATCTAAGCTCCTATGAACGGATGACCGCGTCTCACTCTATGGATCAATGCCGCGTCTCATCAAGAAGACTTAAAGTCGACGCCGCGTCTCATTGAAAGAACTTAGTCTTACTTAAGTTCAGTATTCACAGCCAGTGATCAGGGAGTTGAATTCATCCACAGCTAAGAAAAGAAGATGGAACAAAAACTTCAAAAACTTTTATTATATCGAAAATAGTAAAAGTGGATACAAACACTCTAATAGAGTGTCCTCTTCTTTACAAAAAAAAGAAGGAGGAAGGAGAAAAGGCTAAAAGTCTTGATCCGGCAAAGAACGGATGCGCTCCCTGAGACGATGCATCTCGTGCTGACGTGCCTTCTCAGCCTCCATCATGGCCTGGACCCGCAGCTCCTCTTCAGATAAAAAGGGTTTTGTAGCCAGCTGTGCCCGCAGAGATTCCAACCTGGAGGAATGAATGGTCTGGCTTTCTTCAGCTCGAGCCTTCGCAGCTTGTTGCTCCTCCAGCCTCTTCCGGATGGTGGCAAGCATCCTCTCATTATCCGCGATCATGGCTTCCGCTTTAGCGATGGCAGACCGAGCATTGGTAATGGCGAGCTCTGCGTTTTGCCGGATGAACTCGGATTCCATTGAATCGTCAGCCAGTTTCTGACATTCAGCTTGGGAACGCTCGAGATTGCGGACCTCTTCAGCAACTTGTGCTTCCACCTCCTGTCGCTCTCGTTCCTGGGTGGCTAGGAGCCTAGTCAAGATGACCTGGGCTTCTTGAGAAGAGCTAGTATTGTCCAAAGACTTCAGCTCTTTCAGGTCACTTCCCAATCGCTCCACCAACAGCATACACGAATTGGCAAGCGAGGAGCCTCCAGTTAATTCGATGTTCCCGACCATGTTTCCAAGAAACGTCCGGGCAAAGTCAAAAGAACTACGCCCAGACAGGATAAAATCGATGCACGATCGCATCGCGTCAAGGAACTGCTGCACCGTCTTGCGTGTCAGGAAATCCATTGTATCATCACCCGAGGTACTCCCTGACCCCCTTTCTATCATGAAGAAAGGGGTGCAAGTCGGCTCTTTTTGCGCGAGCGCGAGAGTCGTGCTGACCGTCGATACGTCAAGAGCGAGCTGGCCACTGGCACTTCCGGAGGGTGTCATCTCTGCAGGAACCTCCACAGCTAATGATGGAGCAGTAAGCGCAACCCCTTCAGAAGCTTCAACCGAGACCTGAGCTGCGTGGCCTTCTGGAAGGGTATCGACCGTCGGACTCTCCATCTGAGCCCCCTCAGTTCTCTCTGCAAGTTATCGCGACATTAGCCACAAATGAGAAAAGCGAAACATTTAAAATATCAGAACTTCCTTACCATCTGGGAGGCCCAGAGATGTCGAATCCTTGGGCGAATCCTGTGGAGTGGAAGTCTCCCTGGCTTCAATGGTAACCTCTTCACCTTGCAGAGTGGGTTCTTCCCCAGCCTTAGGGGTTGCCTCCTCTTCCGGCAAAATGGAAGGCTCCCCAATTTCAGTAGTTGCCCTCTCCGAAATTATCTCGGCAACTGAAGTCTTGACTCCTTCGGACTGGGTCAGCTCTTCTACCGTCTCCTCGATATGCGAGGAGGTTACAGCTTCAACGTCCTCGGCCAACCCTGCAGCATAAAAGAAGAATGTTAAAGCCTCCTCTTCAAAATGAAAAGGGAAATTAGGTCAAAAGGTGAAAAGAGTACCTTCAGCGGGAGTAATCGCCAGCTGTGATACGTTGATGGCTCACCCCCGTATATTTCTTCCTCTGAGATGTGGTAAAACTTACTCGGATCAGGAAGAGCGGGTTCATCGCCGTAGTCGACCTCGTCTTCAAAATCGCTTTCCCCTGAAAGTGAGGAAGACGATAGCGCCTCGCGCGAGACTTCTGCAGCCGGAGCCTTGCCACCAATTACCCCAGTGGTAGGACTGGGTCAACTGCCCGAGGACTGGAAATGAAGACACAAGGCGACCCAGGTTGCTGTGCCTCATCTCTCCCTTCATGAGCAAGTAAAAACCCGGGTCGAACTGAAATCCCCGGAATATCGACATCTCCTCCACTCATGATGTTGACCTCTAGCTGCTCATCTTCATCAGCGGAGCTGGCTCTGTCAACGAGCTCCCCTTCCTCCGCAGGACCTACGGTCTCTGCTGCTCGACCTAGGGGCACGGACTAAAGAAACATCCTCTTCAGCTATGTCTTCTTCCCTCGGTACCTCAACAACAGCAGGGATGTCTTCGGATCGGGAGACTTCGGTTGTCAAGTCTCTCCGAACCTTCTTGGGAGTAGGTTCAGCAGTTGAAACAGAGCGTTGATGACGCTTGCTTACCACCTGTCGAGTCTTTGTTGCTCGTGGCTCCACCCTTGCTGCTTGCGGCTCCTCCCTTGTTGGCCGCGGCTCTGCCCTTACTGCTCGTGGCTCCCTTACCGATCTTCTCACGACCTCCTTCTGGGCCTTCAGGTACTGTCCGATGAGTTTCGAGGGTTTACCAGACTCTGACCTTGCCTCGAGATTTGCATTGATGCTCTCAATACATGAAGACCCGGAGCAAAGTCCGGTGACTGGTTAACCTGAGAATACCAGGTGCAAAAGCTGAAGCTCATGCGGCACCGGACCCCTCGATAGGTAGACGGAAAGTTGCCCCCGTCCCTCCGGCCACACTGTAGTACCAAGCCCGAGCACCTTCGAACAAGTTCCCTTCGAAGGCGAGTTGAGCATTGGGATTCCCGACGTAGAGTTGATCGTAGCCGAACTGTCGAGCAAAACGACTCGGCATATACGGCTCGATCGTGCATGAAGTCCCTTGTCGGAAGAGCACATACCCGGGCCGAATATTGATCGACCACCAGAAGACTCCCGCGGACAACCTCGTGAAACCATCTGGGCCACGGAATCAGTAAATAGATCCTGAAAGACGCACCAGAGATCTCGGGGAAGCAGCGATTGAGCTGGTAATTCGCAGAATCCGAAAGTCGCTTCCGGACGTAATATATATAAAGATCATGCCAGCTCGAATCCTCCAACCGCTGTACAAAAGGGACGGAACCCTCCCTCCGACGCACCGCCGTCATCAGAGAAGGGCAGTGCATCACGTACCAAGCCATGAGGTACGTATAAGGCAGCTCGATCCGAGGGTTGGGGCGCTTCACCGTCGGATTCCCCTCTGAGTCAACATTACGGCTTGCCGTGGGAGTCGACAGTTTTCGGCGCCTCGCAGAGAAACTCTTGTTTAGCGCCCGCAACCCGCTCTGAATGCCAGCCATCACGGCCGGGAGAAGGGCTATAGGGTTGCCATGAGCCAGGAGCACCGCCGGGTACACCACGTCAGCAACAATAGCTTCATGTGGCAGCGTGGGCACCACACAACGCTTTAGCCACAGCATCAAGAAGCCTGCCAACAGTGCCCTGTCGGAGATAGGGGTCCGGGCTTGATGGTGGAAGCTTTCAAAAATCAGGTCAGGGTCAAAACCGTCCTCGTTAGAAACCGTGGTGTAGAAGCCTTCAGGAGCCTGGGTGATCCTGTCTTCAATTTCCTCGTCGTAGCTGGGAGCCAGTCGGGTTATCGGGTGGTCTTTCTTGTTGACACCGTTTAAACAAGTAGCTGGCCCAAGACAATTGCTTGACTCCCTGCGACCTCCAGGTGGTTAACTGACCGCAAATGTGGAAGTGACACATCACTTCCCAGTAAGTCTCGTACATCCGAGGAAACTCTTTCTTCAAGAGGTGGAGCTCCTCAGTGGTCGGGACATATTCCTCATAGGGAATGTCCCCTGCTGCCAGCCCCGAGACCTCATGTAGCTCGTGCAGTGCAAGGCCCATCTCTCCGACCGGGGTAAAGAATGTCCCCGTCAGAGGATTGTAGCGCTCCAGGATCCCGAAGAAAGTTATGAGAGCTTGGCGGGATACCCCACTGTACGGCCCTGACCGCCGGGTACAGTCCCACACGCTTTAGCAGATCCCAAGATCGGTGAGGACGAAACCCACCATCCTGCCCCACCAGTAGTTCTCCGTGGAATGGACCCACCCGGGCGGACGGAACCCGACGGATAATCACCCTCCGCTTCCATGAACGCGTTGAGGAAGGTAGTGCCAAGTTGTGGTATCTCCCAACCGGAACCTCAGACTTGCGCGACCCAGGGAATAGGCCGAGAACCGACCTGTCATGGCTATCATGACGGTGTACTTTATGGGAACCCAAATCGCCGAGAGTAATCTCCGGGACATATCGAGAAATGTCCCATTCCATCTTCCGAGGAGACGGACATGTGCTGGAAGTAGGACAGCGGGAACATCCTCTCCATGTCCGGAAGAAAGAATCTTCTTCCTTTATCTGACGGAGCCATTTATAAGTTCCGTCATACACACGATAGCCGCCCTCATTGATACGATCTCAAAGAAGAAGGCAGGCTTCTCCAGCTTGACGTGAGCATCCGTTGTGAATGCTGCATCGGTCATGAGTACCCGAAGAGTTCTCATGTCAACATTAGAGAGCTTCTCCTTGCGAGCCGGCGACTTGTCAGCAGTCACAGGGGCAGTCCTTCGTAGCACAAAGGTCAAGTCCTGGTCAGCACCACCCACATGTCCAAAGTGGCGCGTCTTGGCGAGCGAGGCAGAAGGATGGGGCACTGCAAAAGAAAAAGACACTTAGTTAGATACTTTATATGCTAAGTGTTCATAACCCAAACGCGGAAGAGATACTGGACGCAGGAATTATCAAATCCGCGTCCAGACCTGCAAAACCGCGTCCAAACGCGGAAGAGATACTGGACGCAGGAATTATCAAATCCGCGTCCAGACCTGCAAAACCGCGTCTAAACGCGGAAGAGATACTGGACGCAGGAATTATCAAATCCGCGTCCAGACCTGCAAAACCGCGTCCAAACGCAGAAGAGATATTGGACGCAGGAATTATCAAACCCGCGTCCAGACCTGCAGGATCCGCGTCTCCACCACATTCTTCTTGATGTCACTTCTGGGGTGCGAGAAGAAGGGAGTTATCCACCTTAACCCTTCCATCACCATAATCGCTAGAAGTTAAGGAGGGTAACTCCCTTCCTTTCACATCCCCAGATTTCTAAGTGCTTGGACTCAAGTGCCAGATTCATCAAAATCGGCAGCTGATGAAACAGAACGCAAGGATCAAATCCGCGTTCTGCAAACCAAGTCCGTGTCTGAACCCTTCACAATTAGAAATATTCTAAGTGAAGAATCCAAAATGCAGGACCCAATGGCGCGAGGGTCCAAACCCGCGCCTCGGTTATCAACTCAAAGACTGCGTCTGAGACTGCGTCTGAGAATCAAACACGAGAGATTTAGTTAAGGACGTTAGAGCTTCCGTTAATGGCGAGATCCACGCCTAAAAGGCATTATACCTGGGAAAGCGACATCCTGTGCAGAGGAAGCGCCCCTCTGGACCTCGGCGGCGGTCGCCCTTGAAGAAGATGCGGTTGGCTTGGTCTTGGGTGCCATCTAAAAGTCCAGTAAAGAAGATGAATAGTTCAAAAGTCCAATAATGGAGATGAACAATTCAACAGAGGAAGAAGAGAAATCTCTTCTTGAGCAAGTGCGTTCGGAGAAGAAGAGGTATCTCTCCAACTGTGGCTATTTATAGGCCAAGGATTTGCGAAGATACGCGGCGTGTGGCCCGATATACGCTGCAGCGAGTCACCGCTTGACGCGTGGAACCAAATCATTTTTGAACAAAGAAGATCATGCGCCACGGCTCCGCGGCGAGTCATCATTTGACACATGGCACGGTTCAGTTAATGAACCAGGAAATCCGCGCGCCAAAAGGTGAAATCTGCCGGTTCCCCAGGCCAGCTGGTGGCGTAATCATGACACGGCACAGATTCGCACCCAAGGGACGCACCTCCTCTCGATGGACCATGCCGTCAGCATCGCCGTAAATGCACCCAGAAAGTCGCGTTGCGCTCAGAAAATCGCGTTTATTAGAGTCGCGTCTTTCCTAAGTCGCGTCCTACCCAGCGGGCCCAACATCGCGTCTGCCTCATGGAAGATCGGGCGCGTCTCCATTGCCAAAGGACGCACCTACAGAAATCGCGTCTTTAAAAGCAGTACCATCTCGGCTTTTTGAAAAGAACCTGCGTTCGGCCTCCTGCTTCTGCAAAATCAGTTCAACAGTACACTGACGCAAGCAGACGACCAACCACTCCTGGCTTAAAGCACACTCGTGACAGACTAAAAGCAATCGGGGAGGTTTAGACAGTGCATCTAGACACTCAATATGATCAACTCTGGTGGCTTCAAGAGTTCAAACAGTACACTCACGAAGACCAATTCCAGATAAAATCAAACCCGGAGCACTAACAGTCCAGTCATGAAAGCAAATATGGCTAAAATCTAAAGTATTTCGAAATCCGTCCCAGTTAACTGCGGAATATCGAAAACTTTGGAGGGGGTTCTGTAGGCTGTCCAAAAGTTACTGGAGGACAAGCCATTGAAAAGCAAAGTTTCAAGTTCTAGACGCGAGAGACTATCACATGCGTCTCAGCATCAAGGCGCGTTGGCTCGATACCCGCGTCTCAGCATCAAGGCGCGTTGGCACTATCACCTGCGTCTCAGCATCAAGGCGCGTTGGCTCGATACCCGCGTCTCAGCATCAAGGCGCGTTGGCACTATCACCTGCGTCTCAGCATCAAGGCGCGTTGGCTCAACACCCGCGTCTCAGTTGTAAACCACCCGGATTACGGGGCCAGTCACCGCACAAGTAGTGGGAAGTGGCCCCTCATTGTGGAGCACTTTTAGGGGGCACGATCACCCCCTAAACCTCTATAAATAGCCCCGTCGCTATGAAGAAGGGGTCGAACTTTTGGCAATCGGCAACAAGAGGGCGACACAGAGAGAAAAGAAGCAGATCAACTCTTCAGCAAGTTCGCTGCGTACGAGCTAGCTTTCGCCTACCTTCTCTTTGAGAGTTTTGGTAGACAGAGCTGAGTTACTCTTTCTACCGGCCGGAGAGGAGATCCCAGAAGGACGGTCATCTGGTCAACGGAGAACAAGATTCACTCTCCACCGCCACACGAAGAACCCAGCATTAAACAAAAGGGGGAATTCAAGATTCAATATTCTCCCTCCCTTGTAACCGGAAGGAACAGTTTTTGTTGTAATCCTTTTCATTTGATTCAAGGAAAACTTTTACCACAATTCTTGTCCTCTCCTTTCCGGGTCATACAGCAAGATAGGGGTCGAAAGGAGCAGAAAAGCCAGAAGAGGGTTCAGGCACAGCAGGAAAGATAGGCTGCGGCTGAGGAGCAGGAGGACGCTCCCGAGCACGCATCCTCTTGAGGAGAGTGCTGTTAATATCTACTGACGGTTCATAGGACCGTTCAGAGGACAGATCAAATTTTAACTGCTTCAATAAAAGGGTGATGAGCATCCCAAACAGTAAGTGCCGGTTTAGGACTAGAAGATGATCAGAAAGCATGCAGTCGATGATGAGCTTAGGGATGTTAATTCTAATGCCTTTTAGAAGGCAATAGATGATAAGAGGAGCAGAACCCCCAGCTTGACTATACTCTCCTAATTTTAGTAGGAGATTATAGAACACGATCTTAGCCAAGACCTGGGCGGTGAGAGTATAATACTTCACCTCCTCGTTCCTAACTAAGCCAGGGTTGTCATCATCATGAAGCAGGGTAGACGCGGTCTGGGCAGACTCACCATCAGGATACTCAAAATCATGTAGATCGAAGTTATAAATGTCTACCCCCTCACAGGAGAGGTGTAGGAGACGTGCAAATTGTTGAAGTGAGATATCTATATCTTTGCCCAAGACTCTGGATATGATGTGATTATGTGAAAATGAAAGATTGGAATAAAAGTAGCGCACCAATTCAGGATAAACATTTTCTTAATGGTGACAAATTCTTCTAATGAACTGGATCTTAAAATATTGGTAAGGTTGAGGTGCTCAAAATCACCGAGCACTACAGTCCTACCAGATATAACATTTTTGGCACAAATTAAGGAGTACTGATGTGATGTATTTTGTGAAACAAAGGGGTTGGTGGATGATTCGGGGGTTTTCCCCTTTCAGAACGGGTTCTTTTAGACATGGATGATGTATAAGCAAGATTAGGCA
The DNA here is from genome assembly GCA_038442645.1 of Agave tequilana. Taxonomy (NCBI): domain Eukaryota; kingdom Viridiplantae; phylum Streptophyta; class Magnoliopsida; order Asparagales; family Asparagaceae; genus Agave; species Agave tequilana. The sequence continues at coordinate 6,572 of JAVJIF010025626.1, read as the reverse complement.
CTAATAAGACACGATCTAAACAATAGAACCTAGAAATCACCTAGAGATAACGAGGAAATAAGAGATTTGAAGGAAAAGGAGATTATACCTTGAAAAACCAGACGAAAATCCCAAAATTGAGAGTAGATCTGAAGCCTGAACACAATTTTCCTGAATTTTTGTGGATGAATTTGAGAATTAGAGAGAGGAAAAATAGTTTGAGAGGGTGTAGGGTTGAGAGAAGAGAGGATTATAAGCGTTGGAGGCGGTGGAAGATGAAGAGGGGAAAGAATTTAAGGGTTAGGGCTTTATAAAGAGTCAGGTAAATTGACAGTTTACTCGATTCCTGGTCGACCGCCCGGTCGACCGGTGGAAACCGAGAGCAATCTCGGTTTCAGTCGGTCGACCGGCTTCAGGCCAAAAAAAAAATTTTCTTATTCCAGGCTATATCGGTCGACTGGGTCGGTCGACCGGGCCTATGCCAGACCATCTCGGTCGACCGGACCGGTCGACCGGAAAATCTGAAAAACAGTGAACAAACTGTTTTGAAATTTTGGTTTTTATTTTATTTTCTTTTAACCAGAATGTATATTTTTTATAATCATAATAGTGATGTTGAAATCAATTGAAATCTTTCTTGGCATGAAAAACTCAATATAAAAAATTTATTTTCATTTTTATTGATTATTATTCATATTTATATCTCCATATATTTATTAAGCGATAAATAAGAGATGTTGAAGCCGAATACCCAGTTAAGGGTTCTGAACTTCTCCTCGAAATTCCTCTAGATAAGAGTTGAGGCGCGCAATTGTCATCTCTATTTATTTGCTTAATTTAGTTAAATAAATTTATTTTGACAATATTCATATAAAACATTAAGTTAACAAAATCTTGATTTATGGACAAACAAAAACATGGCAAGTGATTAGAAATCTAAACAAATTGAATACACAATCCAATCATACAAAAATATGGATATGCAAGTTTACACATGTAGGATATTATCATAAAGATGCAACTAGCAAATCCTATATATATAAAAGAAATATTTGGTGGAGAAGTTACCAAATCATGGGTAATCTCCAAAATGGGTGCCTCTATGATAGCTATGCAAGTGACGATGTATACGTGAGCCTTGATGCATCCACCACCGGGCACCATCTCCCCTAAGTCTTGGAGGAGGACGACGCACCTGCATTAATTAAATTCGGTGTGTCTTTGGTACCCAAATCTTTTTGGGTCTATAGGGTTAGTGTTTCTCGAACCCAAAATTTTTATTTGACAAGTTTAGCTTAGCATAACAAAATTTAGCTAAATGGCCTTTGCGATCACAATGTGCACATGTATAAATTTATATACATACAAATGCATGCTTTGTGTGTTTGAAGCATGATGATGAGTGTGTTTCCCTTGGGATATTCCTTTAGGAAACCTAGATGCAAATTTAGTCATGTCAAAAGCACATTTCTTTAAAGTTGTATCCAAAACTTCAATACGTTTGGATCTCTAAAAAATTCATTTTTATTGCAAGTAGAAATAGGGCTTTTTCCTTTACAAGAGGTTTTGTATTTTCAAAATCCTTTTCATTTTCTCAAAAGAATTGATAATTCATTTTCTCTTTTAAAACAAGCTCAAATTTATTCTTTAGAGAATCATTTCCTTTTTCAATTTTTATTTTGAGCAAGTGATATTTCATACCTACTTTGTAATTCTTCAAAAAAATGAGCAAGTTCATCCATGGTTAAGTATTCATCATCTAAAGAGTTTTCTAGACATACATTGGAAGCATCATCAACCATGTGCCATGAAGCACATGTGAGCGGCGTCGATCTCCTCTTCGGATTCTGACTCCGAGTCATCCTACGTGGCCACCATCGCCTTTTTTTTCTTTTACCCGTTCTTGGAGGTAGTAGCTTGTAGAGAGGGACAATCGGCAATTAGGTGTCCCGTCTTCTTGCAATGAAAACATGGACCAAGTTCCTCTCTCTTCTTTTCAAATCTTCCTTGAGGTCTTCCTCTTCGGAAGTTGCTTTGTCTACCTTTCTTATAGAAAATTTTGCCCACCTTCCTTATGAGCAAGGCAAAGTCTTCATCGTAGTCTTCCGATGAATCCTCTTCATCATAGGAGGATGGAGCAGCCTTGAAAGCAAGTGCTTTCTTCTTTGGTGCCTCCCTTTCTTCTCTAACCTTCATTTCCATCTCATGGGTTTTGAGATTGTCGATGAAGCCGGAGAAGTCCATCTCCTCCCTATCATTTAGCTCTTTGAGGGTGGTTGCCTTGACTTCTCAAGACTTGGGAAGAGCTCTAATGACCTTCCGGATCTTTTGGTCATTGTCGATGTTGTCACCTAAAGAAGATAAGGCGTTAGTAATCTTGGTGAAACGAGTGAGCATATTATCTATACCTTCATTATCAAGCATATAGAAATTCTCATATTGAGAACGGAGCAAGTCAATTTTAGATCTCTTGACTTGCGACGTCCCCTTATGAGTAACAATAAGCACATTCCAAACTTCATAAGAGATTTGTAATTATGATGCGCGGAAAAGTCATCTTCATTTAATGCTTGAGTGAGTGCATATTGGGCTCTAGCATTGGCCTCTAGTCCTTAGAGGTTTCTTCGGACCATGTTTTTCTCATCAGTGAGAGGTTCAATAAATTCTTTGGTGATGGACTTGGCAACTCTAACTCCTAGGGATTTAGGAATAGGTTCATTTTGACCTTCCAAATTGGGAGTTCAACCCATCAAATTTGGGTGGGGACTTGATGCTAGAAAGTCAACTGATGCCATGAATACAAGTATAGTGCACAATAAATAATAAATGCAACAAATAGATATAGCCAGTAATGAGGATCTCCCTAAGGTGATTAAACCAAATGCTAGGGTTAGGCTCTGATACCAATTGAAATCACCTAGAGGGGGTGAATAGGTGATGGCTATACTAAATGACAAATAATGCGGATTTAAAAACTAATTAACAATAAACAAAACAATATTTAAACTTCAAAGGAAGTAAACAAATAATAGCGCAAGTAAAGGAGAGAGGGAGAGTTTAGAGATAAGTGGACAATCGCAAACACGAGAATATGTTTCGAGGTTCGAGCCACTGCTCTACGTCCCGCCTTCAACACGATGAAGGATTTCCACTATGCTTGATCCCACCGGATCGTCAATACAATCGTCAATACAAGTTCTCACTAGAACTCTTCGGACACACTTGTCTTCTCTCACGGTACCGCAAAACCAACTAGGAGCTCACTAGCTCCTTGAGGCCGCAACCTCTACAACTTCTCAATTTGAAGAACTGGTTATCAACACTTGATCACAAAACAAAGCTCACTTGCACAATCCTATAACCAAGATGAGGCAAAGATCTAGAAGAGAAGTTAGAGGAAAGCTTCAAGCTAAAAAGGATTGAAAATTTTGGCTCAATGGAAACTCTTTGCTAAGGGCTAAACTTTGAAAAACTTGATCTTTTCTTGTAAATCTTGTTATTGAGTTGTAAAAACACTCCCACTATTTATAAGGGATGAAAACTAGGTTAGAAAATTCATTAGATTCGTTGGGAGAAGCGCCAAAACAAAAAGACAAACCAGAATATAGCCGTACAGCCTAGTCAGCAGAGTTTTCTGCTGTCGGTCGACCGCCAACGGTCGGAAATCCGACCGTTGGGAAAAGCGGTCGACCGGACGGTCGACCGTGAAACCCAAACAGAGAGTTATACTCTCTGTCGGTCGACCGGGACGGTCGACCGGGAAAAACAGAGAGCACTGCTCTTGCTCTCGGTCGACCGGTCGGTCGATCGATGTGCACAATGCACAGAGGTGCATGTCGTCGACCGCCCGGTCGACCGACAGAGCAGTTCTGCTCTGCCAGCGGTCGACCGTTGCGGTCGACCAGACTAGGCCAAAAGTCAAGGTTTTTGAAAACTTTTTGAAGTCTAAATTTTTGATAAAAATTTCTTTAGACGGGTAGATACAAAATAGAGTTGTATGGCCAAGAGATCATAGTGTGATCATAAATCAACACCAAAACAATTTGAACTATCTTTTGATAAAAAATTCTTTTTCTAAACTAAAAACCGTTTTTCCAAAAATCAAATTTCAAACTTCGTTTTTCTGAAACTTGATAAGAAATTTTGGAATAAAATTTGTTTGAAAGCATGAAGCAATATCAAATGTGTGTGGCAATCCCAATGTTATCAACCTTTATCATCTCAGTTTGACAAATAGACTATAAATCCTAACTAAAAAGAAAATGCAAAGATACAAATCTTGTATAGTCTTCTCAAGTTGTTTGATTGATCCTTGAGCGCTTCTAGTGTGCTCGGCTGGATCTAAATCCTCGCGGCTTCCAAATGTGAGTCTTGTGTAGGAGCCGTCAATCAACCTATGTTTTTACCTGAAACTTATTTAAACAACTTTGTTAAATCCTAACTTCATATGTTTTGTAATCATCAAAACTTAGGGCTAATGGCCTTTGGGCCAACAATCTCCCCTTTTGATGATGACAAAACATATGGAGTTATTACAAATATTTTGGGTGGAGACTTCAAGTGAAGCTCCCCTTAACATATGCATATAAGAGAATATGATATAAAGATCTAAATGCATAACAAGGGCATATAGATGATATTAATAATAAGCACATACGCCAACCATCTATGCATATCAAAGATACAAAAAAAATTAAAATGTATGCATATATGGTTACCTCATCCATCCATAAATACCTCCAGCTTCCAAAGTGAGTGGTAGAAGGTTGGAACAAACATAGAACAATAAACAATAGACAACCAACCATATATATATATACACCATATGGAGATAACAAAGATAACTGCCATATCATACTGAAAAAAAAATTGTCCATACAAAATAGGAGGTTCATGCCACCTCAAAACCATAACACATGTCACAAATATAACATAACACATGTCCACAAGCACCAAACCAAACACAAAATGTGCCCAAATACATGCATAGAAAAAAACCCAAAATTACACAGAAATAAGTAAATAACTCCCAAATATCTCTCCCCTTTTTGACATCATCAAAAGGGGTCAAGGCTGCCGAAAATCAGTGTCCTCCGGGGGGGAAGCAGGTCGCGGAGGTGTAGTAGGAGGAGGAGCCCATGCGGCGAACGGAGGGCCGGAAGCAGGAGAGAGGCTGAGCACGACCCTGAGGAGTAGGAGCCGACCAATCAAAATCTGTTGTAGATATTTCCGATACAGGTTTGCATGAAGCGCATGGAGTCAATATATAGTTGAGGTCGTTGTCCAGTCGGTGCTCCAGCCGCTGATAGGATGCGGCGATCCAGCTGAAATCTCCTGGCGGTGCGTAGTCATCTCAGCAGAGATCTGCTGGTTATGCTCCTGAATCTGAGTGGATAAGGCAAGATAGGGGTCGAAAGGAGCAGAAGAGCCAGAAGAGGGTCCAGGCACAGCAGGAAAGATAGGCTGCGGCTGAGGAGCAGGAGGATGCTCCCGAGCATGCATCCTCTTAGAAGGGTGCTGTAATATCTACTGACGATTCATAGGGACCGTTCAGAGGACAGATCAAATTTTAACTGCTTCAATAAAAGGGTGATGAGCATCCCAAACGGTAAGTGCCGGTTTAGGACTAGAAGATGATTAGAAAGCATGTAGTCGATGATGAGCTTAGGGATGTTAATTCTAATGCCTTTCAGAAGGTAATAGATGATAAGAGGAGCAGAACCCCAGCTTGACTATACTCTCTGATTTTGGTAGGAGATTATAGAACACGATCTTAGCCACGACCTGGGCGGTGAGAGTATAATACTTCACCTCCTCGTTCCTAACTAAGCCAGGGTTGTCATCATCATGAAGCAGGGTAGACGCGGGTCTGGGCAGACTCACCATCAGGATACTCAAAATCATGTAGATCGAAGTTATAAATGTCTACCCCCTCACAGGAGAGGTGTAGGAGACGTGCAAATTGTTGAAGTGAGATATCTATATCTTTGCCCAATCCTCCCCCACACTTATCTCATGCATTGTCCTCAATGCATCATGATGTATGTATGCATGAAACAAATAGAGAGGGAAGAAAAAATCACCTCATGGTGGTGTTTCCGGTGGTAGTTTGATTGGTCCACGAAATGCGGCCCAATCTAATTTGCATGGAGTTCGGAGAAACCACCAGAGACCTCTATAATACAACCCACTAGAATGATGTATATATGGATGATTTTTATTAAGAATTTAACCCCATCTAATTTTCAAATTTTCAAAATAACTTCAGAGTCCATTTTATCAACACCATTGTTCTAAAAATGGAGTGTGAAAAGATGAAATGATGATTTGGACTCAGGAAGTATAGGAACGACTACTAACTCAGGAATTTGATTTAAGTCAAGTGAAGGTTTTGGAGTCGAGATTGGTTCAGGAAGTGGGTCCAAATCAAGAAGTTGAAATCTAATTTACATTCATTTTCTACAACGGAATGTGACTTTCTTAGATAGGTGATTCAAGTTCAATAATAGGTATGAGAAACCAAAACTGACTCTAAAATGTTGCTCAAGTTGGGTAACAAAATAGGAGTCAATATTGACTCAGGAATTTGAACT
>JAVJIF010025625.1:0-66618 GCA_038442645.1 Agave tequilana | reverse complement strand
ATTAAAATCGACGACAACGCAAAGTAACTTACCCGGAACGCTTCTCTTCAGTCTAAAACTTCTTCCAGCACCTTAGAGTCTTGGGAGAGAAGGTACTCCTGCTCACGCAAGGTGTGTGATCCGCCATGGGGTCATGCGCGGCCGTCGACGGCGGATCCGCGGACGACGACGGAGACTCGCCGAAGAGGATCGGCTGCTGTCGGAGATCACAGAGGCTGGAGAGAGGGGCTCCAGACGGAGAAGATGCGGTACTTGGGATCTCGCAGGAGGGACTCGCGGTTGTCGGCATGGAGATAGAGCTCCGGGGGTTCGACTCGGCCAAGGGGGCTGCCGTGGCATGTAGGGTCACAGCAAAAGGAAGCATAGCTAAGGGGGGTCGCACCATGGAAGCTCGGCCAAGGCTTGGCCGTGGGCTACAGCGCAAGGAGGAAGGGTTGCGGTTGTGCAGTTGGCAACACGCGCGGCTCAACGGAGAAGTTGCGGACTCGACGACGGAGGATGAGGATGGCCCGCGGAGCTCGCCGGAGAGGCAATGGGCCTTCTCTCGCTTGCCGGCGGAGCGCAGTGAGTGTTCCGGCGAGGCCACGGAGTGCCCAGGGAGGAGATGTAGAGCTCGCCACAGAGGAGCGCGCGGAGGCTGCCGGGACATTGGGCGCTGGTATGGGAGTGCGCCAACAACAACAAGGGAAGAAGGAAGCTGGAGCTTGCGGCATGGGCATAGAGAGGGAGCTCGGCCAAGTTTTTGAGGAAGGAGATAGTGAGGGAGAAAAGAGAGAGTGATATAGGGGAAGGGAGAGAGAGGGAGTGCGGTTGAGTGGGGGAGATGGAGAACGTAAGCGAGAGGAAGGGATATGTGCGAGAGTGGGAGGTGTGAGCAAAATAATTGGGTGCAGGTGGAGGACGTGGGGCTGTTGGTTGAAGGAGAAGGTAGGACTTTCTAATGATTAAATAAATTATTTTGTCTTTCATGCCACAAGCCAATGTGGCCGGTGGTCTTGGCGTGCAGAGTGGGTTTAAGTGGTCATTGTTTCGAAACTTGGAATTAAGCAATCAAAGAAAATGAAGGTTTGAATACAGTGATTATCCCTTTTCTAATAACAGCCGTAATAGCATCATGGTTGGTTCATTCAATTCCTTGTTGGGTGTCTCGAGTTTGAAACTTGTGAGACTAATAATGGTTGTTCCTATTATATTTTTATTTATTTTTTTTAAATTTTATTCTTTTCTTTTTCAATAAGTATTTAAATATTATTTTATCTGATTAAACTCTATTAATTCGGAAAAATCCTCAAAAATTCTCAAAAATAGAAGATGCCATCATGAACATTGTTGTGAAGTTAGATCTCTAAAATTCATCTCCTATTATTAATTAAAAATCTCGGAGTCAGTCTGTGACACTGATCGACCCCAAATTGAGATTCTTCTCCAATAATTCCACAAAAATATTCCAAAAATCCAAAAAAATTCAAAATAGTGGAAAAATGATATTTTGAGCTGAAATGACCTCAATCCGACTATCAGGATGATTAAATCATCATCAGATATCAGTATTGACATACGTATATTGGGAACCGAGGGTTACAATCCTACCTACCTTATAAAAAGAATTTCGTCCTCGAAATTCAGCCAGACATCGACATATGAATCGAAGCTATATTTGCGTGAGTTAGGATTGTCCCAGATCCGTAGTCGTATCAATATGATATAACTCAATACCAAGTCAACCATGAGTCATGATCCAACATATTCATCACCATAAGTTTGGGGATCAAATTGACTTTCCAGAGTTCATAATCTATCATATAACTTTGGTCTCCCGATCCACTATAGTCATGTTCATCTGATAAGATTACTCCCACTATTTATAGATCAGATCCTTAAGGTCTACCAGTAAACATACTCCACTGATTTTTCTTTTAATTCTTTTGATCTATTCTAATCACATTGAACAAGAATTTCAGATATCTCAATTACGTTACCATCCTTATAACATCACTCCAAAATTATATCATCTCTGAGATCGTCACATATTGCTCAAATAATAATCGCCTCTGGTTTTTTTTTCTTAAAAATCATTAAGATCCCAAACCTTGAGTACATGTTTTATATTCATTCTTAGCATCACAGTAACACAAATCTCAGATCACACTGTCACTACTGAAAGATCATTAGTCAAGGTAGCAGTCACTGATGGAAATTTCAAGACCAGATATCAATAATCAGTAATTAGTTTTGTCTCAACCCTCAATATATCTTTCAGATTGGTTTTTATTTTCTTACTTTTATATTCCTGCTTCAGATCCTAGAAGTTGAGTTTAAATTCATTGATCTCCATAAAGATTCAGATATATCTATCTCCTCCTTCATCTATGATTCCTCAATCAAAACATCACAGGATTATCAAATTATCAAGGTATTCCAATTATAATGTTCTTAAGAGTCATAGGATTAACTCAACAACCTCAAACTAGGATAGATATTCTTTAAATATTACTTAGGTCTGAAAACTTCAAGATTCTAATCCTCAAAACTAATCCAAGCAATCTGATCTAAGGTATAGTCATATTTCACCGAAGGCACTAATTCCATTTATTGATTTGATTATCACTCCAAGATCCATATTCCCAAATCCAATATATATGATGTAATCTGCTCATTATTTTATCCAGGCATGATTATTATCTTAAGTCCACCATCTTATTATGATTCCCTTGTAGACATGTATCTCAAAAGTTTCAAATCAAAATTTCCTCATAAAATAACTGCCAGATAATTCGACAAAGATCCTCTCAATTATTCTTCTTCGTCCAAATAATCAGGTCAAGTCCTCAATATATCTATCCTCAATCTAAATCAGAATAGTCTAACCAAACATGATCAAGCAGGGCAGAGTAGGTACGATGACTATATGGATGGAAGAGTCACATCAAGGTGACGGTTCAAGGGTTTCCGGGGATCGATTGTAGAAGTATGGAGACAGAGAAAGGAGTCAATAACTGTTTACTCAGATAATTTTGTGGATGATAATCATATATGTGGCCGGATTGCATGTATGGCATATAACTAACCTGGCTAAACCTGGCTCTGATACCAACAAAACATGTCACGCACCGCTTCCCAAAAATGGAATACGGGTATGTGACGATGGCTAGCAGATACTCAGGAAGAGTGAAATCTCTTCCATGAGTACCTTAGGCTGTCAATAACAAGCAGGATAGCACAATATATGCATATACACCAAGCACAGGGATAAAATCACATATATGAAAAACTGAATCATAAACAATATCATCCACTATATCTGAATAAGACAAGTCAAGAAAGAAAACTGAACTCATCAGAGAATAGCGGAACCAGAATATGATCTACGAACAACTCTCTATACCGACTTCTAGATCTAAATACTAAAAAAATAATATAAAAGTCTGTCAGAAGCGGACCAACAAGAGTACACAACAGGAAGGAGAGAATATGAAAATGTAGTAACAGTAAGTAGGATATAAGAACAATATGTTTGGAAATATCAAGAACTGAATGTAATAACAGTAACAGGAATAATCAGAAGATAGATTATGTACAATAAGACCGTGCATGCATACTGTGACATGTATATAATGAACATGAATGTCCTGGACAAGTAGCTATCATGTAACATAATCACAAGATCCCAAGAACTCAAGATCACAAGATAAATAACATGGTATATCCAGGAATGTCATGTAGTCAAGACAATGCATGTCACATGAGTCTCAAGTGTCAGTATCTTGAAAATACAAGTCAGGCACTAGACCACTGAAGACAATGAAGGATATGATGCAAGTGCATATGTCTAGCATATTTTATTACTCTAACTAATGCAATCATCCTGTGCCCCATCCCACAGGACAACTGCATATCAAACAAGTGATGCGTTAGCGGATCCTGATAGCAGGGAGAAACAGTTCACTGTACTCAGGTATCATGTAATATGTAAAAACAGGAGCGCGCATAAATAACAAGATCACGTGTGGCATCCAAACCCACAAGGGGTCGCCCTTCCAAGCATACCTCCCTGGATTTCCCCTGCTACAGTCTCCCCCAATAACCCCGGCTTGATTAATTTTATTAATTAAATGCAAATGCAAACAGTGTGTTACTCAGCGTTACAGGATCATGAATCGGTACCAAGAATATCAGCATTAGATGGTGAACACAATGTGTATCAAAATCATGGGACGATGTAAACAGTGACAATATCATATGACAATATATAGTCGTGCAAGTGATACCAGATGCATGTAAAGTAGTGCAAGTAATGTCAGTGACATGTAATCTAAAGGTCATAATAAGTCGGTCTCGATCATATATCCATAATCTAACAAGTATCCTCGAATAATTTCTCAAACTATAAAAGTTGATTTTTCTCGATTAATTTTCAGTAATTCAGGATCACAATATCAATCGATATACAACCTTTAACTATCAATCTTGCTTCATTATTATCCAGTTATCCTCAAGATCCAGATCAAAGTATTTGTCATGATCAGTATAGATTTCATTGATCTTCACATCAGTCTATCACATACAAGCAATCATGCAAATTTAAGTTGAATGCAGTATGTACAGGAACGAGATTCAAATACGATATGTAAGGCAATGTAACATGATCACGAGACGGTACGGTAATAATATCAAGAATACAAGAATAATTAGTCATATAATCGGAAGAGAAAAGCTGATATGTAATTATGATCACAGGATAGTGTTGACGATCATGCATTATGATAACCATGATTTGTAGTTAAGAGGCAGAATTAAGATCAAGACAAAGTCAACGAGAGGAGATTCGTGTACACTTGCCTGATGTCGTTGGAACCTGATTCCCGTAACTGCAACCGGCTCTGGAAAAAATTTGCGGCCTATATATTACGTGAATTAATTAGAGACTTGACATGTTATTTATTCAGTGATAAGTTAAGTGATAATGTATTTTTTACTATTTAATAATTTTGGTTGGTTAATATTTTCAAATAATTCAATTTCTGACTTTATAGCAACTATTTAAAAATATATTTTCATGATAAAATACATGCATAAAATAATAAATTGATGTATAATGTTTACATATTACTGGATTATGAATTTTATATTTTTTTTGTGCTATTTAGTAATTTATTGGTCATTTTTAAATAAAATATCATTGAATTGTAATTACAAAATTATTTAATTTCATAATATTCTAAGTAATATAACATCAAAATAATTTTACAGAGTTTCAAATTTAGTTTGTGATTTTCGGTGAATTTTCTGAAATTTTCTGTGAATTTTCTAGAATTTTTTCTGAATTAAAATAAACCTAAAAATCATAAAAACTAAATAAAAGCAAAACGGGTCTGTTGCTACAGTAACGGGTTTGGGTCTGGTTTGCTACAGTAAATGCTACAATTATTTTTCTACTTATTTTTATTTTATTTATTCCTTTTCTTTTTCTTTTCCTTTTTCCTTTTTCTTTTTCCTTTCTTTCTTTTTCCCTTTTTCTTTTTGTTTTAATATTGGGTTGGGTTCGGGTCTATAAAACAGACCCGAACCCGGGTCTGTTGGCCAGACCCGCTGCCTGGCGGACCAGACTTGGCCTGGGCCAGGTCTGGCTGGGCTGGCCAGACCAGGCCAGGTCTTAGCCTGGCCTGACTCGGTCAGGCCCTCGCCTGGCTGGCTTGCTCTCGCCTGCCTGGTCCTGGCCGGAGCACAGCAGGGTTATTCTTTTTTTTTTGATTAAACTAAAATTTTAAAATCAATTAAAATTATGACAATTAGTATACAAGTCTTAGGTGTCCATATATATTTTTATTACAATTTTAAAACAAGTTTTTCATAGTGAAATTGTTGATTAAACTAGGATATGCTACGTGTGCGAAGAAATGCCAACAATAATTAAAATCGACGACAATGCAAAGTAACTTACCCGGAACGCTTCTCTTCAGTCTGAAACTTCTTCCAGCACCTTAGTGTCTTGGGAGAGAAGGTACTCCTGCTCACGCAAGGTGTGTGATCCGCCATGGGGTCATGCGTGGCCGTCGACGGCGGATCCGCGGACGACAACGGAGACTCGCCGAAGAGGATCGGCTGCTGTCGGAGATCACAGAGGCTGGAGAGAGGGGCTCCGGACAGAGAAGATGCGATGCTCGGGATCTCGCAGGAGGGACTCGCGGTCGCCGCCGGCAGGGAGATGGAGCTCCAGGGGTTCGACTCGGCGAAGGGGGCTGCCATGGCGTGTAGGGTCACAGCAAAAGGAAGCATGGCCAAGGGGGGTAGCACCATGGAAGCTCGGCCAAGGCTTGGCCGTGGGCTGCAGCGCAAGGAGGAAGGGATGCGGTTGTGGAGTCAGCAACACGCGCGGCGGCTCGACAGAGAAGTTGCGGACTCAACGACGGAGGATGAGGATGGCCTGCGGAGCTCGCCGGAGAGGCAGTGGGCCTTCTCGCGCTTGCCGGCGGAGCGCCGTGAGTGTTCCGGCGAGGCCACGGAGTGCCCGGGGAGGAGATGTAGAGCTCGCCACAGAGGAGCGCGCGGAGGCTGCCGGGGCATTGGGCGCTGGTGTGGGAGTGCACCAACAGCAGCAAGGGAAGAAGGAAGCTGGAGCTTGCGGCATGGGCATGGAGAGAAAGCTCGGCCAAGTTTTTGAGGAAGGAGATAGGGAGGGAGAAAAGAGAGAGTCATATGGGGAGAGAGAGTGCGGTTGAGTGGGGGAGATGGAGAACGTGAGCGAGAGGGGAGGGATACGTGCGAGAGTGGGAGGTGTGAGCAAATAATTGGGTGCAAGTGGAGGACGTGGGGCTGTTGGTTTTGAAGAAAGTAGGGCTTTCTAATGATTAAATAAATTATTTTGGCTTTCATGCCACAAGCTAATGTGGCCGGGTGGTCTTGGCGTGCAGAGTGGGTTTAAGTGGTCATTATTTCGAAACTTGGAATAAGTAATCAAAGGATTTTGGTTTTCATGTATTTTGAAAGAATAAAAGTGTAAGAAAATGAAGGTTTGAATACAGTGATTATCCCTTTTCTAACAACAGTCGAAATAGCATCATGGTTGGTTCATTTAATTTCTTTCTGGGTGTCTTGTGTTCAAACCTGTGAGACTCATTAATGGTTGTTCCTATTATATTTTTATTTTATTTTTTTTTTTAATTTTATTCTTTTCTTTTTCAATAAGTATTTAAGCATTATTTTATCTGATTAAACTCTATTAATTCAGAAAAATCCTCAAAAATTCTCAAAAATAGAAGATGTCATCCTGAACATTGTTGTGAAGTTAGATCTCTAAAATTCATTTCCTATTATTAATTAAAAATCTCGGAGTCAGTCCGTGACACCGATCGACCCCAAATTGAGATTCTTCTCCAATAATTCCAAAAAAATATTCCAAAAATTCAAAAAAATTTAAAATAATGAAAAATGATATTTTGAGCTGAAATAACCTCAATTCGACTATCAGGATGATTAAATCATCATCAGATATCAGTATTGACATACGTATATTAGGAACCGAGGGTTACAATCACTCTAGTTTTGTTGATGACTAACTCATATAGTTATAGTACTAATGATCTTCTTGTGTTTAAATTTCAGATATAGATCAAGATCATAGTTGGTGTTTAGCTTCTTTGAAGCTAATACATGGTGATTAAAAGAGTTCAAACTTATAGAACATATCTAGTACTCAAGATGAAGTCTACCTCAGAGAATCACGTTTGGAGAAGAAGATCCACAAGAAGACTTGTGTCTACCATTTGTTAGTTTAGATCTTATGTAAGATATAGATCAGTTTTGGATGCTCAAGCTTTCGCACACACAAAATTTAAATATTGTCTTTCAAGATGAATAGTTTTGATTTTCAGTTTAACCATTTTGGTTTCACAAGTTTATGTTTATACGATTTTCATCTCAATAAAATAAGTTTTATAGTTTGGAATATGTGTTGGATCCTACCCACATAAATTAGAGCTTCAATTGTTTATAAAAACTTATTTCTATGTGTTTTAAGTTTCACTTTATCAAGTATACATTTTTCAGTTTCATGAATAGATTTCATCAAAACAAGCTTACATTAGTTTATACATGTATTGGATTTCATCCATATACATTGTTGCTTTATAAATGTTTAAGTAACTTATTTTGGTGAATTTAGTTCATGTGTCTGAGTTTTGGATTTATCAAAACTTATATTGATCCTTATTGAAAAAAACAAGTCTACATAATTTATTATTTGTATTGGATTCTATTTTATGCACATTGTGCCTCAAATATGTTTCAATAACTTATTTTTGTACATATACAAGTTTTGAAAAAAAATCGGATTTCCATTTAGAGGTTTGGTTTTTGGAAAATACAGTTTTTGTTTTAAGCTTAAATTTTCATGTCTCAAAAATAGTTCACATGTTTGTAATATGTGTTGATTTTTGATCACACATATTTATGCTACATTGTATTTACATGAATTTATTTGTGTACAATTTATTGGGATTTATTGGAACGTAAATGGGTTTCAAAATGTCATTTAAAAATTCCTTCAATATTGGTTTTGGGCTGCTGACGGTCAACTACACAGTCGACCGATGGCTAGAGTTGGTCGACCGACATACACAAACATGCTCAGCTCATGAGAGTTAGGTGATCAGTCGACCGACCGGTTAATCAATAGTCCCTGTAGAACTCTCGGGTTCCATAGGCCGACCGGTGGTCGACCGATAACCCCTAATGGTCAAAAATATGACCGTTGGTGGTTGACTGCTCGGTCAACTGGCAGGTCTTTCTGACCTGTATTTTAAGCCTAACAACTAGTTTTTGACTGGCCCTATATATAGGGGTTTTTTGCCAGATTTAAGATAAGATTTTCAAAAGAATTTTTACTCAGTTTTCAAGAGCTTTCTTTCTCATTTTATAAAGAGTTTTTAACAAGTTTTTGTGCTTCAAATCTACATCTTTTCAATATTTCAAAGTTTTGAAAAATCAAAGAAAAAAAGTTTTAGGAAATTCTAATTTCAAGATTCAAATTTTTATATCATTCTAGAAGTTTTCCCAAGTGTTTTCTTTTGTGCTTCACTTTCAAATCTTAGTTTTCTCACAAATTTGAGCTATTCATTGTAAAATGTATCCTCTAAGACCTTCTATTGTGAGAGGTGTTGTTTGTGATCTTTATGATCATTAAGTATTGTAACCACTCTTTTACTTTGTGTTTTTGATTTGTGCCTTCTCTCTTGTGTAGAGGTGATTGGTTTGTGCATAGGCCTCTTGTATAGAGGATTCTATTTGTATCATTTGTGTAGTTTCTTAGTGGAGATAGTAGAAATTCTTCACGCGGTGAAGGCAGGGACGTAAAACTTTATGCTCGAACCTTGAAAAATATCCTTGTGTTTCCGTTTGGCTATCTCTCTAAAATCTACTCTCCTTATATCTCATATTGCTATTATTATTCATCTATACATGCTTGATATTGTGCTTACACTTTATCATTTCAAGAGAGCTATTGAAGCACCTCAACTCTTAATCAAGAGGAATCTTGAGGAGAAGTTTTAGAGCCTTTCAGCGGGAATTCAGCTTCACTCTTTAAATATCTATTGTGGTAGTGTAAAAGTTTTTAATTCTGCATTATTGAGTATTGGATTAGCACTACACCTATATACCGCCCTTTAGGTGTAATTTAAAGTAGATTATATGAAAATATAGGCAAGTAATTGGGGTTAACCCATGAATCACATACATATCAAGTTCTTAATATTGTTTTCATGTTTATCAATTGATGGCCACAGTTGTTTTGATGACTAAATTGGAGACCGAAAGGAGATAATTTAGTGTAGCATTATAAGAATTGGGAACCACATCTCGACAAATTAAGGCGTAAGAGATTGTGCAATCCTGTATTAGGTCGATTGTATTTAATGCTTCTTTTACTAGTAAACCTATTAGAAAGAGAGATTGTAGGTTTTAGACTTAAAAGATAGAATTAATATTGCTTGAGAAAGAGTATTAATTACTTTTGCGATCTTTGATTGTTATGTGTAAATGATTGGTTAAAACTAATAGTTGATCTATATCTAATATGATCTACTGAAATCAATTCCCTTACTTTATTATCATCAAATCAAAAGAAAAAGTAATTTACTTTTAATTAGGAATAGCTAGTTTTCTTAGTTAAATTCTCTCATCATCATTGATTTATTTCCAATAGAACTAGGAACAATTAGTTGGTATTTGGTTAACACAATCATCGTGGGATGATACTCTACTCACTAGGATATTACTTGCTACACGATTGGTGCTCTTGCTAGTTCGCGCACACCAAACTCTAAATTAAGCAAAGGAGTGATGGGATCTTCGTCAATCAAGCCAATTATACAAGAGAGCTTATCAAGAAATTTAGGTTAGAAGATGCGAAGATATTCAAAACTCCCATGGCTACCACAACGAAGCTTGATAAGAATGAATAAGGTAAAGTATTGATATTAAACTCTATCATAGTATGATTGGTAGTTTGCTTTACTAGACAATAAGTAGGCTGGACTTTATGTTTTGTGTTTGTTTGTGTGCTAGATTCAATCTTGTCTTAAAGAGTCTCATTTGATTGCGGTAAAATGCATTATAAAATTTCTTAAGGGCATTATTAGAATGGGCTTATGGTATCCGAAGATTGGACAATTCTCTATGACAAGTTATTTGGATGCCGACTATGCCAGTTGTTAAGTGGATAGAAAGAGCACTAATAAAACTTATTAATTTCTAGTTAAAGAGCACTAGAAAGAGCACTAGTCCTTACTTCAAGAGCGTTTTAAAACATGACCCATAAGATAACTCATCATATTCATACTCAATAAACAAGTGCAAGTTATACTTAAACCATAAAAACTAAACAAGAGCAAGCATGGAAAAAGTAATGTTAGCTTGTTAGAGAGTTAAGATGTTAGAGTGTTAGAATCCATCATCATGAGCCATCAATGGCTCTTGTAAGAGCAAGGCTAAGTAGAGGCTATTAGATTCATGTAGATTATCAAGTAAGGAGTAAGCAAGTTAGTGGTTAGTAGTTAGTTGCCATGAGAGAAAATTAGCTAAACATATAAAAGGAGTTAGAGATAAAAAACAAGGAGAGATAAAGAGAGAACCTTTCATAGATTGTCGTCACCTTCTATTACAAGCACTCTTTCTTTCCACCGATGTGCTACTCTATTTCCTATTACAAGATCTATAAGAAATAAAAAACAAATGAGGAAATAGAAGACCAACTAACGTAACTATCCTAAGGAGAAGAAATTACCCAAAAAAACTACTTCAAGAACTCCCCCTCTAGTTTCTGCTCAACACTGGGCTTTCATTGGCAAAACCGGGGGTACCAGGGGTGATACGGGGCCACGCGTCGAAGTATAACGCGTGGATCTGTAGCATTGCCGTGGAAATGCAGCCATGACCACATTTTCGCGGCCATACTGCGGCCAGAGGCACCGCGCCAGGGTGTGCAGGTCATGGTCTAGGTAGGGACATCTACAACCTGTTGGATTGCTTTCTACTTCCAGAAGCAACAGAATGTGCTTCCAAAGTCAATGGCTATCTTTATGCTTTAAAAATCACCAAGTAAATGAGATTTTGGGCTTCTTCACTTCATGCCATGGACCTAGAAACGCACAAGAAAGCCATTATTTAGCAGAATTTTATATAGAATAAATGTGAAGATGTATGAAATATGCAAATATAGATACCAATCACATCCCATACTTATCTTTAGCTCACCCGAGCAAGACAAAAAACTAGATAAAAAGATTATTACACCACTTTCACAGGCGACGCGATTCAACTGAGTGTGTGCAACAAGCCGTTAAACCTCTAGGTTTCCCCTAGAGGAGGAGTTTTGTCTATTGAGAGTTTTCAGCAGATTACACCCACCAAATCCATAAAGAAAAATCAAATGTTAGTATTTTGAAAGCATTTTGAAATAGAGAAAGTGTTGAAATATTTTTTGCGAAAATTTAATGGATCCAAGGTCATAGGTTAACCAGAAATTATTCTTCCTTAAACTAAGTCTAAATGCAAAATCTTATTATAAATTAAATGTAAGAATTTAAAATTGAATCGATTTTTGATCTTTCATAAACTCTTAGAAAATATGCACTTTGTGAACTATGAAGATTTTTGGGATATCGACTTTAACTTTCAAGCCATTTATTTGTGTATATTTTTTCTTTTTTTTTTCCTTCACTTAGTTTTCTTAGGCTTTCTTATTTACTCAAGCAGTGAGGCTTTGGCCAGTGACTCCCAAACTAGATAGTTTTAGGGCACCAGATGAGAAAACATCCCTCGGGCTTAAGGACTCGAGTAAACAAGGCCGCGAAACTAAAGAGAATTATTTTGTTTTTTCCACCATTTTAGGCGTGAATAATTATGCTTCCTAAGGCATAATTACCTAACTTAAATAAGTAATTTTTATTATCATCATTTTTTTAATATTTTTATGGCATTTTCAGTCTTTATTTCAATCCCAAAAATTGTGTAAGTGTGAAGTGCATATATAAGGCAAAAACTTCAAGATCAAATTATCTTTCCAATCTTACTTCCTTATCCTAAAATTTAAACAAGATCTATTATTTTTACTTGGTTTAAAATTCATAATTTTAGGTCTTCCTAATTCCTAAGATAATCTTTAATTTTTAAAAAAAAAAATCAAAACTATTTCTCTATTTTAAAAAGTTTTTAAAAAGAAAAGAAAAGAGTTTTTGTACAAAAGAAAATTTTAAAAATTCCTAAAAAAAGTGTAAAAGAAAAAAATGTAAAACAACCTACGTTAGTAAACTCTCCCCCACACTTATCTCATGTATTATCCTCAATACATCGTGAATGAGTATATACATGAAATAAATGGAAAGGGAAGAAAAATTATCTCATGGTGGTGGTTCCGTGTGGTCTGATTGGGTCAAGCGTTGCTACCCAATCAAAATAATGTAGTGGCTCACAGAATCCACCTTTATTGACCTCTTTTTTATTTACATATTTACAATCCCCAATATTAATAGGATCATACAAGATCCTATCATGAAAATTATTCCCTTTACATGACCAATCTTGGAAGATAATCACTGAATCATTCTGGTCAATACCTTGGTCCAACAATAGAATGTGATTTTATGGAATGGATAATTTGGGCTTTGAAATAAAAGTTCGGGAACCAATACTAACTCAGAAAAATCAACTTTGGGTTCGAGAGTCAGTTTAGGTTCAAGAGTTGAGTCCAAATCAAAGAATTTAATTTCACATTCTATTTCCATCAGGGAATGTGACTGTCCAAAAGAAGTGGTTCAATTTCAAAATCCATAGATACAGGAATCAATGTTGGCTCGGGGAATGAGTCCAACTTGGGTAAGGATGTCGGAGTCAACATAGATTCAAAGATTAGAATTGAATCACATTCATATTCAAGTTCAATTTCATTGAAATGAAAACTTGCCAATTTATCAATGGGTTAATATTCGTCATGTTCAATGTTTTGTGGTGAAATAGAATCTTGGTCAAAGTCTTCAAGATTCCATGATTTTTGGTTTTCATCAATATGATTGAAGGGTTAGGAATAATCAAAGATTGGCTAGGGAGAGTTTTCCTTATATTCCTACACATATTTTCCACTCGACTAAGTATTGCTCCTATCATATTGAAAGGATCGCTTTGGAATTGTATCATGGATTCCACACTCTTTTCTAAGTCAGTATGTTCTTCATGCTGTGGGACATGAAAAATGGAGTAAGTATCTTGGATTGAAAACTTTGATGGGGTTTTGAGTCTTCTAGATTTTGAATTCATCGCTCGAGTTCCTCTATCTTCCATCCTCTTTTCCTAGTCAATTTGTGCTTCTAATAGTTGTTCGTGAGAAGGAGTATATGAAGCTGGATGTTGGTAAGGTGGTTGATCATATGACTCGGGAGAGTTGTGCTCCCACTGACTCTGTGAAGATTGGTGATTATTTCAGTCTTGTTCATAGTATTGGGACTAGGGCGCATATTGAGTCGGATAAAATCAATCTTGCATATTTGGTTGGTTAGAGTTATGAAACGCGGGTTGGTAATATCCGAGTCAAAAGAGATCGGAGTGAAGTATGGATTACTATATGCATTGAAATAATTATAATTATAATCCATAACACAAAGATGTCAGAAAAACAAAATAAGCAAACAAACAATCAAACAATCAAACAAAGAAAAAGAAAATTTCAAAACAAGCCTATACTAGGGTTGACCTGGACCTAGACCTAGAAGAAACCTAACTAGTTAGACTGTCCACGCGGGGGGTACACTATAAAAATCTGACCACAAGTTAATCGGTCAGGAAGGGGCAAGACCAGTAGGAGGTATCCGGACAGGAGCAACGGGTCTAATTATGCCAAACCACTATTTTTTGAGGTTTCGCCTCTTAATCACCAATATTTGACACCAATTTGACAAGAGTCAAACTCTAACAATTTTTCCCCTCTGGTCAATCTCCTAAATAAATCTGAGATGTTCCTAGGGGCCAACGTCTAGCAGGTTTTATTCAGGCTTGGGTTGTGTGAGTGGGGAGGTGATTTTGAGGCTAAGGGAGGGTAATGACTTCCCCACCTTTTGTTTTATTAGAATATGCCCTTAAGTTCAATTCGTGCAAGTGTGCAATATAGATAAGAATGAACACACAAAGCGAGTAAATCACCCACGTATTTGTCCTAAGCTATATGCAATGCAATATTTACACCTCCGTCAAGATCAAAACAACAGAAGAACAAAATACAATATATTGGAATGAAATTTGACACATGCCTAGATGCAAATGTCTAACCGTTTTAAAACATCCAATTACCATATTTTAGTTCTTAAAATTATTACAGTGCATAGGTATATAAACAGAAACTAGCAGCAGAATATAACAATATACAAGAATTTACCCAATCACACAAAAGCAAGTGTGGACTTCTACATTGCTAAAAATTTTGACCTACACACTAAAAACAAAGAAGAAAAGTTAACAAAAAATGAGATCAAACTGTTCTCATCCCCGACAATGGGGCCAAAATTTGATTCGGGGAAAAATCGCGCACGAAAAGTGTATGTTTTTAAAATCAAGAGTTAAAAGTGCGTGCTTTGGCTTCCTCGATACTTCCGTTATAGCGTAGAGGCTAAACGGCTCGAATCCACAGGGACGAGAAGCGATAGAAGCTTTACCGGTCTATTCACGTGTGTGTTAATGGTTCTTCTATGTTTTAAAGAATGAAAAGAAAGAAAATAAAGAATGAAAAGATAAGAGTACGGTGAAACACGAAGAAGTAGGAACATAGAGAGAAGATATTTGTGATTTTTGAGATATATCTAAAAAAAAAAAGCGAATAGAAACTCATGGCTATGACCTACTAATGGCTCCACTAACCATGCTAACCTCTTAGTGATAGTTGCCTCACATGTATCCTTGGCCATCACTAGTCCTTAGTTCAAGAACGTTTCAAAGTATGATAAGATAACTCATCACATTCAAACTCAACAAACAAGTGCAAGTTTCACTTAAACCATAAACACTAAATAAGAGCAAGCATGAAATAAAGTAATGTTATCTTGTTAGAGAGTTAGGATGTTAGAGTGTTAGAATCTAACATCATGAGCTATCAATGGCTCTTACAAGAGCAAGGCCAAGTAGAGGCTATTAGATTCATGTGGATTATCAAGTAAAAAGTAAGCAAGTTAGTGGTTAGTTGCCATGAGAGAAAATTAGCTAAGCATGTAAAAGGAGTTAGAGAGAAGAAAATAAGGAGAGATATAGAGAGAACCTTTCATAAATTTTCACCTTCCAGTATAAGCACTCTTGCTTTCTACTCATGTACTACTCTCTTCCCTATTATAAGATCTACAAGAATTGAAAAATACAAAAGAGGAAGAAGAAAAACAACTAACCTAAACTGCTTTAAGTAGAAGAAACTACCCTAAAAAACTACTTCAAGAACTCCCTCCTCTCAATTTTGCTCAACACTGCGCTTTTAGAGACAAAATCGGGGGTACAAGGGGCCATACGGGCCACGTGTCGAAGTATGACGCGTAGCTCTGTAGCATAGCCGTGTTTTTGCGGCCATGCTACGGCTAGAGACGCCGCGCCAGGGTGTACAGGTCATGGTCTGGGTATGTGACATGTACATCCTATTGGATCCATCTTTTTTACTTCCAGAAGCAACAGAATGGGCTTTCAAAGTCAATGGCTATCTTTATACTTTAAAAATCACCAATTAAATAAGATTTTGGGCTTCTTCTTCACTTCATGTCATGGACCTAGAAACACACAAGAAAGCCATTATTTAGCAGAATTTTATATAGAATAAATGTGAAGATGTGATATGAAATAAGCAAATATAGAAACCAATCAATAATGTTTGTACTATTCATATGCCAGAGAATGCAAATCAACATAGTAAGACTAAGTATATAGAGATTTGATATCACTTTCTTAGAGATCATTATGAGAAAGATGATATTGAAATTAATTATGTTTCTAGAGATTTTCAATTTGCCGATATTTTTAAAAAATCACTTGATTATAATAGATTTTCTTTCATTTGTATTGAGTTAAATATTTGCATAATGGATACATGATTTGTAAACTTAGAAATTTTCATTGGTATTTCAATTGGTATTGGTATTTATTGTTTTTCAATTGGTATCCATGTTTGTTTAAATTAGTCTACATGATTTTTCAAATTTTGGTATCATTCTATTTTATTTTTATTATTTTTGAATTGGTATCTTGTTTTGCTCCTTTTGATGTATGACAAAAGGGGAGAAAAATGATGAGTTATTATGGTTTTTTTGATGATTTTGAGAAGAATATGTATTAATTGATTTTATATGTCTTATATCCATTTACCCATGTTTTAAGCAATAGTTAATTAAGTTCTCTTTTCTTTATTGCAAACTTGGTTGGTAGAAGGAGGCATAGATGGATGGATGGCTATTTATGCATGTTTCTCTAAATTGTTAAATTTCTATATATGCATGCATGTGACCTGAATATATTGACAAAATCTTTTAGACATATTGATATATATTGAACTTGATCTCATATAAGCATAATTTGAGGGGGAACTTTTCAAAGCTCTTCAAATTATTTTGATAAATAACTCATGTGTTTTGTCATCATAAAAAAAGGGGAGATTGTTGGCCCATAAAATTATCGGTTTCTTATTTCGATGATTACAAAACTCATGTAGTTATTAGGTACTAATCAAGTTCAAGTATTTAAGTTTTTCAGAGTTCAAAGAAGATTTAGTTTCATTCTTCCTCTAAAGGATGGTATTGAAGTGTTCAAGCTTACTTAAGGATGAGATTCAAGCATGGACGATCAGGAATAGATTTTGCTGAAGCCCACTTGAAGGGTGCTTGAAGACATGTAGAAACTAATGTAAGAAAAAAGAATGTTTAAGCGTAGGATATTAAATTGATGCTCAAGATCATGCACCCACAATACAAGATTTCATGTCTAGTTTTTAGATTTTGGTACTTTACAAAATGGTTGCTGATAGTGCTCTATATTTTTTCATATTTTTATATACAGTTTCAAACATGTATCTCATAGCCTACACGTTACCAAAATGAATTTTATACATATATAAATTATTTAAAAATGTTTTCTATGTCAAAAACTATTTTTAAAATGGTTTTTTAGGTAGGTCGATCGACAGACCGGTCGACCGTCCTATGTCTAAAGCAAATGCACAGCTATCAGTCGATTGAGCGATCGACCGTTTGTGCACAAACGTTTGTGCATATTTGTTGGTCGATCGACTGGTCGACAACCAAACCTTGGCTGCCCTTGTTTGGCACTTCGGTCGACCGACCGGTTGACCATTCCTCATTTCAGTGTTTTCGATTTATTTTGGTGAACCGACCGGTCGACCAACTTGTAATGGGTAGCTTTGAACTAAGCCATGTGGCTGATCGACCGGTCGACCGACAGGCTACCTCTACTACGTAAAGGCTAGTTTTTAAATTTGCTGAATTTTTGACTTTTTCTTAACGGGTATTTTTACAGTTTTTGGATCTAATCGCCCACCTAATACCCTAATTTACTCCTCTAATGACTTTTACCTATTGTCTATTAGAGAATTAAACACAAGAAAAAGAACTTTATTCAAGAAAAATCAAGTTTTTATTAAAAAGAAAGTTTGAAAAAAATCTCTAGTTTTCAAGTTTCAAAAGCTCTCAATTACAAATCAATTTCTACAAGCATTAAACTCTCAAATTCATTCATTTTAACTGAATTTTCTCTCATACAAACTTTTTGAGTTTCATTTCTCATTTTATACTCTAGGAAGTTGTAAAGAGAGGATTTGTGATCTTTGTAGTCACCAAGAGCTTATAAACTTTATTGGCTTTGTACTGCCTCTTGTGTAGAGGATTGAAAGTTGGAGTTGTAGCTTTTGGTCTTGTGTAGACTATTGTAGTTTCTTTGTAGAAGATCCTAAGTAGATAGTGAAAATTTTCACGCGATGAAGGCCGGGACGTAGTGCGAGTTGCTCGAACCTCGAAATAAATTTCTTATGTTTGTGATTACTTTCTCTCACTCTTACTCTATCTCTATTACTTATACTTGTGTTTTTATTTTTATTACACTTTCTATATATTGCTTGCATCATTCATATTTGTCGATTTTTCTCATTCAATCAAGAAGGCAATTGAGCACCTCAACTCTTAATCTAGGGGAATATAGAGGAGAAGTTCTAGAGCCGTTAATTAGAATATGGCATGTATAACCTGGTTTTGATGATTCTTTCATTTACACTTATTTTTTCTACTGTTGTATATGTTTAGCTTCATGTATATGTTACTTTTGTCTAAAATTAATAGATATATATGTACATCCTTGAGTTAATTTCCTTCATGCAAAATTCTATTATGGACTCATTTATGTTTGGATATGTATGTATATTTTTAATTTCAACAAAACATACATATACCGTGATGCTTGTTTAGTTTTGATGAATTTCATGTTTTTGATATAAGAATTTCATGTTTATTTTGAACCTTATTGATTATTTTCATGAATATGCTATTCACATGATTCTTATGCACTCTTATTATTATTGTTTACTCATGACTTTATTTTCATGAGCTTTATATGAGCTTTATAAATCTTGAGTGACAATTTTTGTGTACTTAGCAATGTTTCATGACATATATATGATTTGGTTTCATTTTTGAAGGATCTTTAACTAGTTTTTCAAAAATTACTTTAAACTAGTTATTTATTTTTCATTTGGTAGTGTTTTCAATTTACAACTATTTTCAAATTGTATTTTTGAAAACTTCTACACTAAAAGGGCGGTTGGTTGGGCGACCATGTCTTGTATCCCTTATTGAATATCTTTTAAACTTGTGCATGAATAGGGTGGTAGGTATGAGTTATACACATAATCTTCATGGAATTTTATCTTTGTATACTCATATTTATTTGCCTATATATGTATGCTTCGAATTTCAATTAGTATCAATTTTAATTGGTATTTTCAATTTTATACATACATATATATGATTTGATTGTGCTTGTTTTACAATATCTTTACACTTTCAAAGCACAAATTATGTTTATGTTAACCTTGATTTTTTGTCAAATATTAATTGGTATCTTTACAAGCTTATGCATTGATTTCAATTGATATTTATTTGGTATCAAAATGTACTTCATGTTTCACCTTCAATTGGCATCAAAATCTACTATTGGTATCATAAAAAATTTCTACAAGTGGTACCAACTTTTGTTTTCGTCAGCTACAATTTGATTTCATTGGTTTCAAATTTTATTTTGTTGGCTTTAAGAAATTTCAAAATTTTGTTTAAAAAATGGTTTCAAAATTTATTGATATATATTGCCTATATGCAAGAGAAGCTTAATATCTTCTCAATATATAGATTCATGTTGAGTGTATCTCACATTGAGGAGCTTGACCTCTTTTTTTTATGTGAGACACATGTGAGGGGGGCTTAACATATTCGTTTATACATAGTATATTATGCTTTATGTGAGTTAGGGTCTAGTCATCCCTTCTCCATGTAATGCATATATGCAGGGGGGCTAACTTTACGTCTCTCCTCTTCATGAATGTATATCGCATATACATCTTTATTGTTTGATTGTCCTCACCCCTTTGTTGATGAATTGACAAAAAGGGAGGAGAAGAATTTTAAGAGTTTATATACGCATATTTATATCTTTGTTTATGGATATATATTTGTTTAGTTTAGGCATTTTATTTAATATCTATTTGTTTATTGATATGCATGAGTTAAGGGGGGGCTTTTATGAAGCTTATCTGTAATCTATGCATATATAACTTCATAAGTTTTGTCATCATCAAAAAGGGGAGATTGTTGACCCAAAGGCCCATTACTGTAGTTTTGATAATGATTAACTCATATAGTTATAGTACTAATGATCTTGTGCTTATTTAGTTTCAGATATTTGATCAAGATCTTAGTAGTTGTTTAGCTTCAACAAAAGATTCGAAGTCAAATTTTGAAGCTAGCACGGTTGATTATAGAACTCGCGCATAAAGATCGCATCAAGTACTCTAGATGAGTCTAACTCATTGGATCAAGGTTTGGACCAAGTCAAGAAGTAGAAGAAGATTTTCAAGACTTGAGTATAGTTTTGTAAGTGTTAAGATTTTATATTTTAGACAAAATGTAAATGATAGATTAGTTGTGGATTGCTCAAGCTCATATATACACACACACAGAAAATTTATATGTGTTTTCATAAACGAGTTTTAGTTTTAGAAAATACTGTTTTGGTTTTGAGCTTCAAATTATACATCCTTATGTTTCATGATTAGATTTCATCAAAACAAGTTTATATGTGCTTTGGATTTCATCCATGCACATTGTTGACTCAAATGTTTAGAAAAACTTATTTGATGTTTCTATATCATATGTTTGAGTTTTGTATTTATCAAAACTTATTTTTGAACGTATTGTTAAAAACATAGATATTTCATCTTATATGTGTATTGGATCATATCCATACACACTAAGCTTCAAAAGTGTTTAAAATATCTTGTTTTTGTATTTGTAGAAGTTTTGGAAAAATATTTTTTCAAATCTAAGATTGATTTTGAAAAATGCGGATTTTTGTTTAAGGCAAAATTTCTATATTACAAAAATGGTTCAAAACGTTTGTAATATGTGTTCATTTTTTATCACACATATTTGTACCTCAAAGTATTTCAATGAACTTATTTTTGTAGATTTTAAGTGATTTTATTGGAATTTATAAGAATTTATTAGACCAAGATTTAATCCTGAAAATTTCAGACCTGGCCTTCTGACGGTCGACCGGGCAGTCGACTGATGTGCACAGAAATATGCACGGGCCTTTGGCTTAAGGGTCGGTTGACCGGCCGGTCGACCGTCCAGAGAGCTTTGCTCTCTAGTTCTTTCCTCGGTCGACCAGGCGGTCGACCGACAGGTCAAGTGCATGGTGCAGTCGACCGGGCGGTCGACCAGCAGGCCCCAATGGTCAAAAATATGACCGTCGGCCGGTCGACCGACAGGTCATTCTGGCTGCAGATTTGACCATAATGGCTAGTTTTTGATCCCCTATAAAATGGGGCTTCTTTGGCCAGTTTTATACAAGATTTCAAGAGGGTTTCAAAGCCAGTTTTTTCCATCTCTCTTAGCGTTTTTCTCCACTTGTTTTAGGCTAATATTTCCATATTAAAAGGAGAGTTTTCAAAAGTGTTTTCAAAAGAGATTTCTTGAATTTTTCATCACAACTCTATCTTGTTTTTCTCAAACAATCTTGTGCTTTCTATTGTTATATCAATCCTCTAGGGATCTTTGTTGTGAGAGTGTTTGTGGTAATAAAAGTGTAGAGATTACCAAGTGTTCATCTTTGCATTTGAGGAGGCAAACTTGCGGGTTCATGTTGTGACGGAGTTCTTGTGGGAGCTCGTTGTAGAGGTGCGGCCTTGGTAAGCTGGTGTGCTTGCGTGTGTTGTTCTTGCGAGAACAAGAGAGGGACTAGTGAGTCCAAGAGTTCTATTGTGAACTCGTTGTAGGTGTTGCGGCATCGAGTGATCTTGTGGGATCAATTCTAGTGAAAATCCTTAATAGTGTTGAAGGCGGGGACGTAGAGCAAGATGTGCTTGAACCTCGAGAATTCTCCCGTGTTTGCGATTACTCTCTCTCACTTGTGTTTATATATCTTACATGCTTATATTGTTTATCACTTTATATGCTTGATATACTTGTGCCTAATTGATATATGCTTGGGATTGTTTGCTCACACTTGTATTAACCAAGAGAGTCATAGTGACACCTCAACTCTTAATCTAGAGGAATCTAGAGAAGATAGTCCAGAGCCCTTCACCGAAAATTCGGCTACACTCTTGTGTTATACTTTGTGCATTAGCTTAATAGTTTTAGTTTGCATAAATAGTTTTTAATTTCGCATCATTTGCATTAGATTAACTTGTACACCTATTCACCCCCCCTCTAGGTGTATTTCACGATATTCAATGGATGTGGATTCACTTATTTCACCGTTGATTGACTATCTTCGACTATCTCCTCAAAAAATTTCTCACAGTAATGCGGAAAACGATTAGTAAAAATAAATTCAAATAGGAAAAATCAGATCATTACCTCCGAATGAAACTCAGGCAGTCTCCACGTTGATTTGCTCCACCCGAACAAAACTCCCCTTCGAACCCAAAAAACTATAATACCACTTGTTGGAATACCCCTCTCAGAAGGGAGAGTCACCAAAGAGTAGTCGCCAAATGCAAGAACACAAAAAATAAAGAAAGAAAGATAGAACACTGTTTAGCAAGGTTCAGCAATTTGCCTACATCTTCGGGGCAAAAGGGAGAGAGATCTTATTCAAATAATAAAATTACAAAATACATAGTAGGGACAATACCCCTTTTTATATAGGCAGAGAGTCTTTGAGTTTAAGAAAACCAACAGATCCAAATTCGGATCAGAAATGAACTTTGAATCAGCTTAGGAAACTGTCAGTCGCCTCTTTGATCGACTGGTCGGTTGACTTGGTCCTTCTACGGTCGATTTGTCGATCGACCGAGAGTTTCAATAACTCCTGACAGTCTCAGTCGGTCGACCGATGCCTTCTCCTGCAGCTACCTTCTTTTGTACAGCCGATCGGACAGTCGAACGCAACTCCTTGTGCATGTTTGTGCATGACCGGTCGATCAGTTCTCTGTCTTCAGCTGGGAACAAATCTTTTTCTTTGCCTTTGAAGTCCAATCTCTCCACATTCTCATCTCCAATAAGTTAAAAAAACTCTATCATCAAGATTTTACTCTCTCCCCACATGAAGAGTGAATTTACACATATACAAGTCGCCTAGACATATTACGGGGATTAGAGAAAAGTCGTTAATCTTTTACCCATTCATCATTGACTCAGGACTCCTTGTTACCTGGACATTACATGGAACTTGAATATGCAAAGATTAACCTCACTCCTGCTTCAACTAATGACTGAAACATTATCTTACTGTCTTTAACAATACAGAGAAGACCTCAGCCACTTATTTTGTAATTGCCCAAATGCTAAGAAACCCATTCATCATATTGAAATTAAAGATCTATTCAAGGGACGGTTTGGAATCAACCATGAGACTGCGACAGCAACAACGACAAGACAGAACATCAGATGGGTTTCAGCATTGTTGGTCAATTCATGCATATATTGTCCTATAAGTTTCCCCATCAGCAAGGATTTGAAAGATTGGGGGAAAATATAGTTCTTTGGTCGTTGAAAACTTGAAGGGACTTCCTTTGCTTTTCCAACACTCAAACAACAATTAGGACTAAGCCTGCCATGATTGACCATTTGTTGAGGGGAGTTCAGAAAATAATGGTAAGAGAAATCTTCATCAGATTCTGAAATCTTATGTAACATGTCCAAGTGTTTGGTGAAATAATTGTTGAAAAGATATATATCTTATACTGATATATAAAGAAACAGAAGGCCGACTAAATGTAGTATATCACCTTCTTGTATCCTGTAACTTTATATTTATTATTAGCTACTACAGATATTTTGTAGAAGGATGGGAAAATGCACCATAAGCATATTTATGCAATTTTTCAAATAATAACTATAACCACAATGAAAAGAATTACAGTTCTTCTATTTCTAGATTGCGGTGTGATTCGTGAAAATATTTTGCAGGGTTAATTGCAAAATCCCTCTAGATATATTAATCAGCGCTTCTTAGAAGACACCTATGTTCTACTGAGTTAATAAGTAGAACCCCCGAACCCCCTAAAAAAAGGCCATTTATTAAAGACTGTAAAATTTTGAAAGTTTTTACTATATATAAGATGCTTCACTCAGCTTTTCCCCCGAACTTGGATGATATAAATGTATTTTACTCTAAATCTAACAAAACAGAGGACTTTGTTACCGAATTTTAGGATAGTATATGGGAGTGTTCTTGTACATACAACATAAAAATCGAGTTTTCTAATAATTTCTTGCTCTTGGGTTTTTTTTTTTTTTTTTTTTTTTGCAATTTACTTTTTTGAAGAAACCATGATCGAAGTCATTTAGTCAAAAAGGGATGCTTGGTTTCTGAATGTCAAAGAAGTGTATGCCAAACCAAATTAACAAAGACCAACTACACAAGAAAGAGTAAAAGGCAACACATAAAACATAATTGGAGAGAATTCCAAACCCCAAAGAAATATTTGGCTTGCTAAGGTTGACAAAAATGGCATGAAAATAACTTTTTGAGGACTTGTTGTCCTCTAGAAGAAGAAAATACCAGGGCTAGCTGTTTCCTTAGCTCCCAAGGCACAGTTGTCAAACTAATGGTAGACTTTGCTCATGCTTGAGCATGAAGCAAGACATGAGATTCCCATAATAAGTTTTTTTTTTAAAAAAAAAACAACCGGTGCCTTTGTCTCCAGGGTTTGTCTGAATCTATAATTGGATGATTAGTGACCTAATCCTCTAGGTTTGTCTTGAGTTTTGTCAACGATTGTGATCTGTGATGATCTGGATCCAGATTATTTAAATGGATCTTATCACTCTCTAAAGAAAATTATTGGGTTTTATCGGATTCTTGGGATCCACTCCTTTTGTTGTTTGCACAACTTGATCCAACCCGTTCAAATCATACAGGTTCTAATGTAAACAGAAGCATTGAGAAACTCATGCTTGAAAGCTCTAACTGAGAGATAATTTAGAATATATTAAAATGTTGAACTACAAGCAAGAGAAAGAAGATTTTTCTGCAGAAAGTTACACTTAAGAAAAATCTAAACTGTAAATTATTGAAATGGGTTTTATATTTATATAGGGCCTCCGTAAACAGAAAGTTCTTAAGAATTACTCAAACTCAAAGAAATAAGCTTCACAGTGACTCAAACTCACAAAAAATAGGAATAAAATAAATTGCAGCAAAACTTTAAATCCTTCAAATAATTTTCTAAGCCTCTACCCATCTTCCAAACAAGGTTAAATTTCAGTAAACCTCCTTCAACTTTTAAGTTTTTTGCCTCATTTTTTTTTTTTTTGAAATTTATTAGTCTAAATGTGTGTACAACTCAAAACGGGTTTGTATCCGCTACTTCGTCTTCTTCACAGGTTTCTACTCATATTCCTCATTTACGATCTATTCATCTAACCAAGAACCTCACACACTCAATCAAGTTTTAATCTTTTCCACCGCTTTACTGCAGTTGTAAATTAATGTTCTACAACAATTTTTCCTCCCACACCTAAGAATAGATGACAGGCCCAATCTATGAGCCCGAAGGCAGGTTGGCATTTGATGTTGAAGTCCAAAGCTTTCATCAAGCCCAATCTCTTTTATCTTTTCTTTTCTTTTCTTTTCTTTTCTTTTCTTTTTCCCCCCTAATTTAACCCAAATGTCTCTTCTTTGCTATTTGACTCATCACAGCGTGATCACTGAAATTTGCAAATTTTTGAATATCAATTTGTTATTACGAAGATCATATATTAGGCTCATGTTTTAGACAAGGAAAATTGAGACGGGGAGCCCAAAATTTGGCCTACACCCTTGAGGACATTGTAGTACTATCTTTATCTGTTGATTTACTCTTTTATGACATATTATGAGTAAGGCCAAACTTCTAAACCTGTAGAATAAAATCTTTTCTTAGAGATTACGCTCTTCTCTTCTTGAAAAACATTTCTAGCCAGTAGAAACATTTAACCTATTTTACCCTATAAAGAAAACAAAAAAAAAAAAAAATGTCCGTAACTCGTGGGTAAGATAATGTTATTTATGACCTCCTTGTTATGATGCACTTGGGCCGCTGTGAGTCTCTCTGACTAGTGACCACACACAGGGCTGTCAAACGAGCTTGCGGCGTATTCGAGAACGAATCAAACTCAAAATAAGATAGCTCACTCGTGTTCAATTCGAATAAGTCCGATATTTGATATTTAAATATAATTAATTAATAACTTTTTATAAATAGTATGTGCCCTTAGTACACACCACATTATTATAAGAGTTATTTACATATACAGCGAATATAAGAGAGCTGTGAAAAAGAGATTTGAATTATAAACATCTCTTCTTACTTAAAGAGGCGGTTAGAGGATCTTTTACCAATGTTAAAGACATAATTTCAAGAATTATTGAATAATTAAACTGTCAGCGAACAGTTCATAATCGGCTAATTATTGAATTGGCTCGCTCGTGGCTCTCAAACAAGGTCACCTCGTTCAAGTTCGGCTTGATTACATTCCTTACTACACAGAGATACCAAAATGCAAAAGCCCATTAACACATTCACGAACACAAACAATTGTGAGTCTGTAACTAGTGACTAGGATCACAGTATATAAAAATATTAAGCCCTTATATTATACACACGCACACACACTCATTGCGAGTTTGCAACTATGATCAAAGTGTTGCGCCTTTCGGAAAAATCCAACACACCAATCACCAAGATCAAATTTCCAACTCCGAGTCAATAACGAAATAATTATAGCATGAACACAAATACAAAGAGAGAGTGAGAACAAACAATTTAAAGAGGATCGACAACTTTCCTACCGCGTCAGGGCAGATGGGAGAATATCTTATTCAATCAACAGAGTTAATTGATACAGAGATTCAAATTGATCAAAACTAATCCAAATAGAGAAACTACGTAATTTGCTGTAGAATTCTCTCAAACATACTAATCCTGAAACTCTCAAGACAAGGTTACTCTCAAGATTACAAAGTAGATTACAACACCCCTCAATATATTGGCAGAGAATCCACAATGAAAAGGAAACTAGAACTTCTGAAATCGGACGAGAAACGAATTCAGAAACTAATTCGGATTCACCCAGAATATCATTGTTGTCGATAGCTCCAAGAGGCCTGTTGATAGACTGAGTCGGCCCAACTCTCGGTTGGTCTCCTGTTGACAGACTGAGCCATCTCTGTCAACCGCTACAAACACCTATCAACAGCTCTATGTCAGTCGTCGACACTGACAAATACAAACTTTTTTATTGGCATACCAGTGTATCCGCTGTCGACCGCCACAATGCGCTTGTCGACAGCTGTCTGTCTTTTTCTCGTGTGTTATCTCCAAAGTACAAAACTCTATGCTCTATCCAATTAAGTTTGAGAACTAAATTTTCATCTTTTTCCCCGTAATTCTCTTTTACTCTCTGTCCTTTCTCCACCTAATGAAAAAGAAAGAAGAAGACGTGATCCAGCAAAGGAGAGCGGAGAGGCCTTTTAAACAAGGATTCTTTGGAAGAAAGCAGAAGTCATCTCCACCCAAGGGTTTTGCTCTATTTATAGATGGGAGAGAAGTCGAACCATCTCCAATTCAAATTCTCGATCTCCGAAAAGTTGGTCCATGTCATTAGATTTTCGGTCAAACGAGTCAGCAGAAGATCAACCATTGCCGCCAAAGCATGAATCCAACATCTTCAGTCATTATGCATCCTGGATTCAAAGAGACGAAGGATTCGATCACATGGAAATTTAGACAAATGGATAGCTGGCAGCTATTTTTACAACTTGCAATCAAATCTTGAAGGTCTACATTTATGATCCAGATTCTCGTCTTCTCGTAAATATCAAAGGCATTAATGGTCTTTCACAAACTCCGCTCTTCTGACTTCTCATCCGCAGGCTCTAACAAGTGAAAGAGCGGGGGACACTGTAGTGGTCAAAATCTGACCCCATCTAGGATGGCAACACATGTCCCTCACCTTCCAACCCTCCGAGATACATCAGAGCTCTCCTCTAAAGTCCATGCAGTTCCTGACCTCTTCTTGATCCTCTCCGCTCTGAGAATTCCACTACTCCGAAAACTTTAGCTCCAAGCCAAACACCTCCAGTAACTATTCACCCTCGATCTCCCTCGACGGTTATACCACCATATATTCATTCACGTTCATTATCTGTAATGCCACTCAGGGTGAGCAGTTATAGACAATGAAGGATTTTCCTGCATGTAATCCCAACAAGCTCGCATCACTGATCGTGGCCATTACAACAAGATGACATGGGAAAACATGCAGTTACGAAGATCTCGCCCGCACCAACAACTCAATCGTGTATAAGTAAACCTCTTCCAACAAAGAGGGGAATTCTAAAAGATTCCTTGGATATCTTCAAGGACTTATGGATTTTCAGCCATTCTTAACTCTGAGACATCCAACACCTTCTTGTAATTCCTGTAAACTGAAAATTATAGTGAATCTTTTTATCCTCCCTGTGATTTTTTCCAGTTAAGGATTTTCACATAAAATTATGTAAATCTCTTTTTTCTGTGATTGTGGTTGTTAACACACGCTAACCCCTATCTCTTAGTCATCCTCATTTTCTTTTTTAGTGAAAATCAACCGTCCAATCACTTGTGACGAAAAATCACCACCACAGCTGTTTCGTGAGGGTTTGCAGTGAATATACCCACAAAATTAGGTTGAAAAATATAACAAGATTAAGAAATAAAGATAAATAAAAATAAGAATTACTAAAAAATAAGAAAAAGAAAATAAAGAGAAAGAAAAATAAATCAACTTTTTTTTTGTTCAACAAGCACCACTTGGCAAATAAAATCAATAATCTCCTTAAGTACTCCTTTTCAAGTTCAAACTTCAATCAAGAAGTCCTACCATCTTTTCTTAGAAATTTCAAATCCTAGAATATCATACCATTATTCCTAAGTTTTTCGATCTTATGCGTGTGTGCTAGTTTTTAGCGTAGGACATTGATTCAAATTTTTCATACTTAAATATATTTCTATACACACACACGCAAACACACATATAGATAGATGTGTGTGTGTGTATATGTATATCTGTGTGTGTGTGGGGCGGTGCGCACACACACACACATTTATATATATATCATCCAAGTGAGTTTTGAAGTATTACAACTTAGTTGCCCTTTAAGCACTCACTTCTTGTTTTACAAACATATAACTCATCTAACTCTCTTTTGTGTAAATATTTCAGCTTCTTGAGGCCAAGATACCTAAATAATTGAGCATTAGACTTATTACTACATTTTTTTACAATATGTATAGACACACACACAAACACACACATGTATATACTCTATATTTTAAGTAGGTCATGTCCTCCTCATTATCCCAAGCTTTAATTATTGTATAAGTGTAGTAAGATGCATAATCACGTAGACAAATTCTAAATGATATTCAATATTTTGACTCTTCATCTCTTTTTTAAGAATTACGGATTCCATCAAATTGATTTTTCTATCCAATTCAAACTATATAGTTACTAAATCCCTTAAATACTAGATTAACTTGCTGATTTTTTTTAAGAAAAAGAAATAAAAAAACCTAGAAAAGCCTAAAAAGAAAATAAAACAAAAATAAAAAGAAAGAAAGAAAAAATACTAGTCCTAAAAACACTCCCCATCAAGCATGCCTTGTCCTTTTTCCTTCCCAACTTTCCAAACCTGTTATCCTAATTTGTGGCCCGTGGTGTCTTTCTTTTTCAATTCCTTAATCAATTTATGTGTCTTTTCATCCCTTGCCAAACCATGTTAACGAAAGCTCTATTGTCTTCAGGTGCTTCACCATCAAAAAATTCTTCATCTTCATCTTGTGATTCATTAGATAAAGAAGAAACAAGATCAACCTCGAGTTGTGAACCCTCGGACACCCAATCTATTTTGAGTGATGCACGATAAGACAGTGAAACAGTTGCATGTGTGATCATAATTTTCTCATGCGTAGCATTGTTAAAACCATCTCTTTGCATCCACTCCCTACAGATTTGAGTCACAAGAATAGGCAGTGGAAGAAATTTTTTTCTCCTATTCTTAGCATTAGAAATGGTATCAAACAATTGTCGGCACATGCAATAGTGTTTACCCTTGATTATCATCATGTGCACAATGTGTAAAGCATTATTGTAGAAAGATGAAACATGAGAAACAACCAATACATTGTAATTCAACCACCTATACACAACATAAACATTGTGGTAAACAGTTTTAGCATTAATTTATCCACCTTGGGCGGGTCTATAATCATTACACATCAAAACATGTATTCGTTAAGAGTTCTAGGGTTTTGATTTCCATCTGGGGGATTCCAGTTAATTTAGAAATTGTTTGCAAATGCAAAATTCTATTTCACCTCTCCAGTTGA
This sequence comes from Agave tequilana, assembly GCA_038442645.1. Taxonomy (NCBI): domain Eukaryota; kingdom Viridiplantae; phylum Streptophyta; class Magnoliopsida; order Asparagales; family Asparagaceae; genus Agave; species Agave tequilana. Next base: position 35,966 of record JAVJIF010025625.1, on the reverse strand, counting down.
ATTCAATTATGTAGCAGTCAAAATCAACATTGTTTAAGATGAATCCATCATAACATTTCTGAACTAAACTAGGAATATAAAAAGTGAAATCATCAGCATGTAGTAAATATCCCCAGTTTCTAGCCCTAACTTGATCTATAAATTAAACACTAAAAGCTTCAAAAATAAGAAAGAAATTTCTTTCAGCAAAGAACTTGGCCATGGCAGAAACATGTATTGTAAAATAGTAGAGAGAGAAAAACTTTATAAGAAAAGAGTGGAAATTTTCAAAAAAGTTTATAGACTCTTATTTACAAAACTAACCCTAAAAGCCCTAGGAATTTAGAAACTCAACTAAAGAAGAATCTTAGTTCTATTCAGAGTTTTTTTAAAAGAAAGACTCTTAAGGAGGTTAGGAAAAAGAAATTTTTTGACAAAGAAGAAACTTTTAAAAGAAAGAAATTTTTAAACAATTAAAAAGAAAAAGGAAAATAAAAAAGAAATTAGTTAAAGAAATTCAAAATAAAAAATAAAAAATTGACAATCTATCCTCCCCCATACCTAAACTGTGATATGCCCTCACGCACAGCGGGATGAAACAATAATTCATAATAGATAACAAAGGCTTCCCTAAATTATTTGAAAATTTTGTAATTTTTTAATTCATGATAACCTTAAAATTTGTCAAATAAATCCAATATACCATGAATTGACACAATTCTATCAAAATTTAAAAACTAACCAATGTGAAAAAGTACTCATATGGGCCAAATTGTAAATCATAATTCCTCAAGTGTCGGCTAGGCATCCAAAAGTTCGGCTGCACAGCCGAAGTTTCTTTTTTGCTGCTTTTGGGTGGTTGCTCTATATTTTCATTTAGATTCATTATATAACTCTGTTTCAGACTGTCATCAATTTTCGCTGAGGGACCAGGGAGTGTTCTTCAGCCTTTTAATCCTCCATACATCGTAAATTCTCTTATTTTTCTTCAAATATTGCACACACCTAGATTGGGTCACAGAAAAGTAGTGAGTAGAATGTTAGAAAAAATTAATTAAAAGGTGAAAAAGAGTTTAGAAAGCTTGGGTTGCCTCTCAAGAAGCGTTTTAAGTTATAGTCATTAGCTAGACCTTTTTGCATTGTCATCTGACGTTGTTTAGTTGATAGGAGATTTCTTATTTGTCAAAATCTCCCTCGTTGTATGGCTTTGATCTGTCCATTGAATTTGAAAGTTCCTCTCTTGTCATCATGAATTTCTACGGCTCCATGAGGATAGAATTATGTTACTTAGAAAGGTCCCGACCATCTTGAACATAGTTTTCCGGGAAACAATCGAAGAAGAGAATTGTAGAAAAGAACTTTTTGGTCCACCTGAGTTCACGTCTTGAGATGTGCTTGTCGTGCCACATATTAGTCTTTTCCTTGTAAATTTGTGCATTCTCATAAGCATTGGTTTGAAACTCATCCATCACGTTGAGCTATGGCAACTGTTTCTCCCAGGCCGTTTGTAAATCAAAATCCAAGAACTTCATTATCCAAGATGCTTCGTGCTCAAGCTCAACCGGATGATGGCAAGCTTTTTCATAAATTAAACGGTAAGGGGACATACTTATTGGGGTTTTGAAAGTGGTCCTATATGCTCATAATATATCATCAAGCTTTAATACCCAATCTCTTCTTGATGTATTCACCATTTTTTTTCCCCTAGAATTCTTGTTGGAAACCTCCACTTGGCTGCTAGTTTATGGGTGATATGGAGTGGTCCACGATGCTTGACTCAATATTTAATCAACAAGACTTCAAATTGGGAGCTGTAAAAATGTTTTCCTCCATCACTAATAATTGCCCTTGGTGTTCTGAACCTTGTGAAGATATTCTTATTTAGAAATTTTACCACCACCCTTGCATCGGTATGGGCAATGCAATGGCTTTTACCCACTTGGAGACATAATGCATAGCCAAGAATGTATTGGTTCGAAAAGGACGATGGGAAAGATCCCATGAAGTCAATACCCTAAACATCGAACAATTCACCTCAAGGATATTGTTAAGTGGCATCTCATTCTTCCTTGAGTTATTTCCACTTCTTTGGCAGGCATTACATGCAAGACAAAGTTATATTCATCTATAAATAAAGAATGCTAGTAAAATCCAGAATGAAGTACCTTCGTCGCAGTTTTAGTAGGACCAAAGTGACCACCAACTTCCCTTGTATAACAATGTTCAAGGATGCTTTTCATCTCCTGCTCTTTTCATCTCCTGCTCCGGTATACATCGTCGAACAATTTGGTTTGCGCAATGCTTGTAGAGGATGAGATCCTCCCATTGACAAGAACTTTTCCTTCTTTTAGAAAGAGACATCAGAAAGACAAACACCCCAAGCAAGGTAATTAAGAATGACATTACCATGGTGTACAGTTTATGTATAAGGCCATCAAGTACTCATCGGGGAAGGAATCATCAATTGGTGTCTCCACCGTCCATCATCGCATTCTTGCTCACATCTTGAAACGTGGTCGGCTACAAGGTTGTCAATGCCTTTCTTGTCTCGAATCTCCAAATCAAACTCTCGAGTCAATCGTGGCTTGGCTTTGGCCCTGGAAAGAAAATATTTGAGTGCTAAGTGGTCAGCGTAAATTATGACTTTGGACCTTTCAACTAGGATAAAAATTAATCAAAAGCGAAGACAATGGCAAACAATTCTTTCTCCGTCGTGGTGTAGTTTTGTTGTGCATTGTTCATCGTTCGGCTCGCATAATAGAACACTTAGAAATCTCTGTCTCTCTGGTGCTCTAGTACAATGCCTAATGTAAAATCACTTGCATCACACATAATCTCAAAGGGTAGACTCCAATCAGGTGCTACATTGATTGGTGCAGAACTAGTTTCTTCTTCAATGTTTCAAAAGCCTGCAAACAATCATTAGAGAAAGGCACATCCTTCATCAATAAATTGCTTAAAATTTTAGAGATTTTTAAAAGTCCCTTATGTATCAATAATAGAATCCTGCATATCTAAGAAAATTTGTCATGCCTTTCACGTTTATTGGTGGTGGTAATTTTTCAATGATCTCCACTTTGGCTCTATCCAACTCAATGTTATTCACTGAAAATTTTTGGCCAAGCACTATACCCTATTGTACCATGAAGTATCACTTTTCCCAATTGAGTACAAGCTTGATTTTCTCACATCGCTGCAAAATTAGATTCAGATTAGTCAAACATGCATTGAAAGAAGAAACGAAAATAGAAAAATCATCCATAAAACCTCATTGAATTTCTTAACAATATCATCAAATACACCTATCATGCATCTTTGAAAGTGGACAGGGCATTACAAAGACCAAAGAGCATACTTCTATATGCAAAAGTACCATATGAACAAGTAAAGGTGGTCATTTCTGAAAATCACCTAGAGGGGGGTGAATAAGTGATGGCTATACTTAATGGAAAATAATTCAAAATTAAAAACAAATTAGCAATAAACAATAACAATTAGATAGATCTACAAAAGAATAAACAATATAAGTACAAGTAAAGAGAGAGTAGAGTTTAGAGAAATAGTAGACAATCACAAAAACAAGAATATGTTTCGAGGTTCGAGCCATTGTTCTACGTCCCATCCTTCAACGAGATGAAGGATTTTCACTATGAACGATTCCACCGGATCGTTAATCGATTACAATTTCTCACTAGAACTCTTCAGACACACTTGTCCTCTTTCACGGTGCCGCAACATCAACTTGGAGCTCACTAGCTTGCTTGAGGCCGCAACCTCTACAACTTCTCAATTAAAGAAAATGGTGATCAACACTTGATCACAAAGATAGCTCATAAGTATAACCCTACAACCAAGATGAGGAAGTGAAACACTTGAGATTGTGTAGTGCAAATAGCAAGTGGAGATGTAGAGGAAAGGCTCAAGCTAAAGCACCAAATTTTGAAAATAGTTGGCTCAAGAGAAAATCTTTTGCAAAGAGGCTAAATTATGAGAAACTTTGATATAAGGCTTGTAAATCTTGTTTTTAAGTTGTTTCATACTCCCACTATTTATAGGAGATGAAAACCAGGCTAGAAAATACAATAGATCCGTTGGGAAAAGACACAACAAAAGAAAAAAAGAATCTAACCGTTGGGAGCCAACTCAGCAGAATTTTCTGCTGCAGGTCGACCTGACGGTCGACCGCCAACAGTCAGATTTCTGACTGTTGAGAAAACTGTTGACCAAACGGTCGACCGTAGATCCCAAACAGAGAGTAAAACTCTCTGTCGGTCGACCGGGCTGGTCGACCAGAACAAACAGAGAGCACTGCTCTTGCAGCCGGTCGACCGGCCCGGTCGACCAAAGTGCACGCGTGCACTTTGGTACACGTCAGTCGACAGCCCGGTCGACTGACAGAGCTGTTCTACTCTGCCAGCGGTCGACCGCACGGTCGACCAGCTAAGGGCAAAAATAGGTTTTGGATATCTTTTCAAAACCAATGTTTTTTCAAAAAATTTTCTTTTAATAGATAAATACAAAATAGAGTTCTAGGGCTTTGAGGAAGTAAAGTGTGATCATAAATCAACAGTGTGATCATAAATCAACACCAAACAAATTAAAACTATATTTTGATAAAAATCTTTTCTAAAACAAAAAAATTAGTTTTTCTAAAACTTATTTTTTCGAAAACTGATTTTCTGAAACTTTGTTTTTCTGAAACTCGGTAAGAAACATGGTAATAAATTTTTGCTAGAAAACACAAAGTAATATGACATGTGTGTGCGTGACAATCCCAAAAGCTGTCAACTTCTTTCATTTTGGTTTTAACAAATGATTATAAATCCTAACTAAAATGAAAATAGATAAAAATTACAAATCTTGAAATAGTCTTCTCGATATGCTTGATCCTTGAGCTCTTTTAGTGTGCTAGGCTCTGGGATCTAAATCTTCTTGGTTTCCAAATGTGTGAGTCTTGTGATGGAGCCAAAATGCAACATATGTTTTTCCTGAAACTTCATTAAATAATTTTGGCTAATGGCCTTTGGGCCAACATCTCCCCCTTTTTGATGATGACAAAACATATGGAGTTATTACAAATATTTGGGAAGAGACTTCAAGTGAAGCTCCCCCTTAACACATGCATATATAAGAATAAGACATAAAAGAGCAAAATGCATAATAAAAGCATATATAAAGGATATAACAGCTAGACTCATATGCCAACCATCTTTGCATAACACAGATACTGAGTTATAAAAGAGTATGCACAGAAATACCTCCAGCCTCCAAATAAGTGGTAGATGGTTGGATCAACAAGGAATAAGAAATAATACACAACCAAACACATATACCACATAGAGACAATAAGGATAATTGCCATATCAGAAATAAGTATGTCCGTACATGCTTAGAGGTTCATGCCAACCTCGAAAACTAAATACACACAAACATACGATGCATATGTTCATAAAACAAACAAACTACATATCCAAATACAGAAAATAGAGACTCCAAACATAAAAGCTAACTCCCTCAAACCCTCAAATAACTCCATCAAAATATCTCTCCCCCTTTTTGTCATCAACAAAAGGGGTTAACCTCCTGGAAATTAGGGTCTTCTAGGGAAGCTGGTGCCTTAGGAACAACAGAAGGAGGAACCCATGCGTCGAAAGGATAACCCGTGGGTGGAAGTGGCTGTGAGCGACCACTCAGAAGAGGAGCCGGCCAAGTGTACCTATGTAGATGTCATGGACGCACGTCTGCATATAGCGAATGGAATCACAAATATGGTTGAGATCATTGTCCACTTGCTACTCTAGCCGCTGAAAGTGAGTAGTCATCTGAGCGGACATCTGCTGGTTGTGCTCCCGAAGCTGAGTGGAGAGAGCATGATATGGATCAAAGGAAGCAGAAGAAGCAGAAGAAAAACCTGGAGCAATAGCAGGAATGATAGGCTGGTTCTGAGGAGCAGGAGCACACTCCCTAACACACATCCCCTTAAGGAGAGTGTTGTTGATGTCAACTGACGGTTTGATGGACCGTTCAGTGGAAAGATTGAATTTGAGTTGCTTTAGAAGATGTGTAATAAGCATTCCAAAGGGCAAGTGCCGGTTTGGGACAAGAATATGATCGGACGTTATGTAATCTATGATGAATTTAGGAACATTTATTCTAATGCCTTTCTAATGCCTTTCAGAAAGCAATAGATCAGAAGAGGAGCAGAATTCCTAGCATGACTATACTCTCCTAATTTTGACAGGAGGCTATAGAAAATGATTTTAGCTAAGACTTGGGCGGTGAGAGTATAATACTTCACCTCCTCATTCCTAACTAAAGTGGGGTTATCATCATCGTGAAGCAAAATGGAGGCGGTGTGGGCAGACTCTCCATCAGGATAAGCAAATTCATGAAGATCCACATTATAAACATCTAACTCCTCATAGGAGAGGGGTAGAAGATAAGCAAATTTATCAAGAGAAATATTTATATCTTTATCCAAAACTCTAGACCTGATATGATTATTTTGGAAAGATAGGTTAGAGTAAAAATAATGGACTAGTTCAGGGTAAACTGGTTCTTTCATGGTGACAAAATGCTCAAGTGAACTAGTACTCAAGATATTTGCAAGATTAAGGTACTCAAAATCACTAAGCACTACAGTCCTACTAGAGATGACATTTTTATTGTGGATTATAGTAAATCTATGAGATGCATTTTGAGAGATGAAGGGGCTGGATGATGATTCAGGGGTTCCCCCTTCTCAGATCTGGATCTTTTGAACATGATGAAGGATTAAACATGATAATAGCATAAAATAAAGATGGAGAAACAATAATAATAAAGAGAATTGAAGTGATTAAGGAGAAATTTTGGTTATACCTAAGAATCCAAGAAAAAACCCTAAAAAATTGTAAATCTGGAGCCTGAGAAGGATTTTGACAATTTTTGAGGAAGAAAATTTGAATTTGGAAAAGTTTTAATGGGTTGGATTGGGTTTGAGATGAGGAGAATTGAAGAGGGGAGAAAGAGAGAACCGGTTGGAGAAGAAAGCATGAGGGAATTTGGGGTTTAAGGTTTTATAAAATCGGGTGAGAAAATAGTTTACCCGACTCCCGATTGACCGCCCGGTCGGCCAGCGCAAACCAAGAGCAATCTCGGTTTCAGTCGGTCGACCGACCGGTCGACCGGCTTCGGGCTAAAATCTTTTTTTTATTCCAGGTTATCTCGGTCGACCGCCTGGTCGACCGGGCCTATGACAGGCTAACTCGGTCGATCGTAACATCCCAAAATAGTTATTTTTTTGATTTAAATTTTAATTTTCTTTTAAAAGGAAATTAGAGACTAATATATTTTTACATATAAAACATGAAAACAATGTTAAAATTTTAATAGGCATGGAAAACACATAAAATTTAATTTTTTTTATTTTAGTTTATTATTATTAACAACATTTTTTTTATTATTCTAATAATTAAGCAATAAATTTGAGATATTGAAGCTGAATACGCCTTTAAGAGTTCTGAACTTCTCCTCGAAATTCTTCTAGATAAGAGTTGAGGTGGGCAATTGCTATCTCCATTTACTTGCTTAATTATGGTTAAATAAATTTTCATATTTGACAATAAAAACATTCATTTAACCAAAAAAAAACTTTGATGCATGGACAAACAAAATATGGCTAGAATAGAAATAAAAGCAAACTAAATACACAATCTCAACTATAGTCAAGATACAAAAAAATAAGGGCATGCAACTCTATATAATTAAAGCATATTATCACAAAATGAAACTAGCAAATCCTATTCATGTATAGGTCTAGCTAGAAATAAAATTCTCAAGTGGAGAAGCTACCAAACCAATGACAATCTCCAAAATAGGTGCCTCTTTGATAGTGATGCAAGTGATGATTTGTTCATTGAGCCTTGATGCATCCACCACCAGGGCACCATCTACCCCTAAGTCTTGCAGGAAGGCGACACACCTATATTAATTAAGTTTGGCGTATCCTTTGGTACCCAAATCTTTTTGGGTCCTATGGGGTTAGTATTTTCTCGAACCCAAACATTCTTATTAGTCATGTTTAATTTTGCATAACAAAATTTTTCTCAATGGCCTTTGCGGCCACAATGAGTACAAGTATATATTTTTCCATACATAAATGCATGCTTGTATTGATGTGAATGTGCATGCTTTTCATGGTGTGTGTTTGATGCATGAGGAGTGTGTTTCCTTTGGGTTTTTTTTCTTAGGAAACATAGATGCAAATTTGTTCATGTCAAATGCACACTTTTCAAAGTAGCATCCAAAACCTCAATGCGTTTTTGAATTTCCAAAAATTTATTTTTATTATTAATGATACTTGGGTTTACCCTTATAAGCAGCTTTATATTTTTCAAAATCTATTTCATTTTCTCAAAAGATTTTGACAAATCATTTTTCTCATTTAAAACAATCTCAAATTTGTTCTTTAGTAAATCATTTTCCTTTTTCAACTTTTAATTTTGAGCAAGGAAAATTTCATATCTATTTTGTAATTCTTCAAAAATTTGTGTTAATTCATCCATGGTTAAATCCTCATCTTCTAAAGAGTTTTTTAGGTTTACCTTAGAAGCTTCATCACCATGTGCCATGAAACACATGTGTACGGTGTCGATCTCGTCTTCGGATTTCGTCTCCGAATCATCCCACGTGGCCACCATCACCTTCTTCTTCTTTTGCACGTTCTTGGAGGTTGTAGCTTGTAAAGAGGGGCAATGCTCAATTAGATGAACCGTTCTTTTACAATGGAAGCACGGACCCGTTTCCTTCTTTTCTTTTCAAGTCTTCCTGGAGGTCTTCCTCTTTGAAAGTTGCTTTGTCTACCTTTCTTATAGAACATCTTGCCCACTTTTCTAATGAGCATGGCAAAGTCCTCATCGTAGTCTTCCGATGATTCTTCTTCATCAAAGGAGGATGGAGTCGCCTTGAAAGCTATTGTTTTCTTCTTTGGAGCCTCCCTTTCTTCTCTCACCCTCATTTTCATCTCATGGGCTTTGAGTTTACCGATGAAGCCGGAGAAGTCCATCTCCTCCCTATCGTTTAGCTCCTTGAGGGTGGTTGCCTTGACTTTCCAAGATTTGGGAAGAGCTCTAATGACCTTTCAGATCATTTGGTCATTATCAATCTTGTTACCTAAGAGGATAAAGCATTAGTGATCTTGGTGAAATGAGTGAGAATTCATCTATACTTTCATTATCAAGCATATAAAAATTCTCATATTGAGAACGGAGCAAGTCAATTTGGATCTCTTGACTTGCGACGTCCCTTCATGAGTAATGATAAGATAATTCAAAACTTCATAACTGGATTTGCAATTAATCACACGAGAAAGATCATCCTCATTTAATGCTTGTGTAAGTGCATATTGGGCTTTAGCATTGGCCTCATAGTCCTTAGCGTTGCTTCAGACCATATATCCTCATCACCATGAGGTTCAACAAATTCTTTGGTAATAGATTTGGCAACTCTAACTCCTAGGGACTTTAGGAATAGGTTCATTTTGACCTTCCAAATGGGAAAGTTCAACCCATCAAATTTGGGTGGGGACTTGATGCTAGAGAAGTCGAGTGATGCCATGAAAACAAGTTGGTGCATAAACAAATAATAGATGCAACAAATAAATATAGCCAAATAAAGAGGATCTTCCTAAGGTGGTTAAACCAAAAGCTAGGGTTAGGCTCTGATACCAATTGAAAATCACCTAGAGGGGGTGAATAGGTGATGGTTATCTTAATGGCAAATAATGCAGAATTAAAAATAAATTTGCAATAAAAATAACAATTAGATAGATCTGCAAAAGAGTAAACAATATAAGTGCAAGTAAAGAGAGAGAGAGAGAGAGAGAGAGAGAGAGAGAGAGTAGAGTTTAAAGAGATAGCAGACAATCGTAAACACAAGAATATGTTTTGAGGTTCGAGCCACTGCCCTACGTCCCCGCCTTCAACACGATGAAGGATTTCCACTATAAGTGATCCTACCAGATTATCAATCGATTACAAGTTCTTACTAGAACTCTTCGGACACACTTGTCCTCTCCACGGTGCCGCAACACCAACTTGGAGCTCGTTAGCTCGCTTGAGGTCGCAACCTCTACAACTTCCTTCTCAATTGAAGAAAATGGTGATCAACACTTGATCACAAAGATAGCCCACAAACACAACCCAACAACTAAGATGAGGAAGTTAAACACTTGAGATTATGTAGCGCAAATAGCAAGTGGAGATGTAGAGGAAAGGCTCAAGCTAAAACATCAAATTTTGAAAATAGTTGGCTTAAGAGAGAATCTTTTACAAAGAGGCTAAACTATGAAAAACTTTAATATAAGGCTTGTAAACCTTATTTTTAAGTTGTTTCATACTCTCACTATTTATAGGGGATGAAAATCAGGCTAGAAAATACAATAGATCCGTTGGGACAAGACCCAACAAAAGACAAAACTGAATCTAGCCGTTGGGACCCAACTCAGCAGAATTTTCTGCTGCCGATCGACCGGACGGTCGACCGCCAACAGTCGGATTTCTAACTGTTGGGAAAGCGGTCGAACGGACGGTCGACCGTGGATCCCAAACAGAGAGTAAAACTCTTTGTCGGTCGACCGGGCCGGTCGACCGGAACAAACAGAGAGCACTGCTCTTGCAGCCGGCCAACCGGCCCAGTCGACTGAAGTGCACACGTGCACTTTGGTGCACGTCGATCGACCGCCCGGTCGACCGACAGAGCAGTTCTTCTCTGCCAGCGGTCGACCGCAGGGTCAACCAACTAAGGGCAAAAACAGGTTTTTTGATATCTTTTCAAAACCAATCTTTTTCCAATAAATTTTCTTTTGATAGATAAATACAAATAGAGTTCTAGGGCTTTGAGAAAGTAGAGTGTGATCATAGATCAATACCAAATAAATTAGCACTTTATTTTGATAAAAATCTTTTCTAAAACAAAAAAACTGGTTTTTCAAAACTTGTTTTTCCGAAAACTGATTTTCTGAAACTCGGTAAGAAACATGGTAATAAATTTTTGCTAGAAAAAACAAAGTAATATGAAATGTGTGTGTGCGTGTGACAATCCCAAAAGCTATCGACGTCTTTCATCTTGTTTTAACAAATGATTATAAATCCTAACTAAAATGAAAATAGATAAAAATATAAATCTTGAAATAGTCTTCTTGATATGCTTGATCCTTGAGCTCTTCTAGTGTGCTAGGCTCTGAGATCTAAATCTTCTAGGCTTCCAAATGTGTGAGTCTTGTGATGGACCCGAAATGCAACATATGTTTTTTCTGAAACTTAATAAATAATTTTGTTAATACCTAACTACATATGGTTTGTCATCATCAAAACTAGAGCTAATGGCCTTTGGGCTAACATTTTCCTGATCTCCGAAGCTATGTCAATTTGATTATATCCCGAATACTCATCTAGAAAACAATAATAAGTATGCCTCGCTAATCTCTCTAGCATTTGATCAATAAATGGTAATGAAAAATGATCTTTACAAGTTTCTTTATTAAGTTTCCTAAATTCATGCAAACTCTCCACCTCGTTGTTGTTCTAGTTAGAATCAATTCATTATTATCATTCTTAACTACCGTGATGCCACCCTTCTTAGGCACCACTTGAATCAGACTAATTCAAGAACTATCAGAAATAGGATAGATCATACATGCATCTAGAAGTTTCAAAACATCTTTTCTTACCATGTCTTGCATTAACAGAATTAGATGATGTTGTGGTTGCACTATAGGCTTGTACCTCTCCTCCATCAAGATATTATGCATGCAAAGTGTGGGGCTTATTCCTTTCATATCTGCGATTGTTCATCCCAAAGTCATTTTATGTGCACACAGTACTCTCAAGAGCTTCTTTTCTTGTCCCTCTGTTAAAGACGAAGAAATAATTTCTGATAATGTTGAATTTTTTGCCTAAATATGCATAACTTAAATGTGACGACAATTTTTTAAGCTCGAGTTTTGAGCTTCTTAGATGGAAGGAACCAATGAAGATGAACTTTTTCCAAGCCCTTCAAATTTTGTTCTTCTTGCATTTGAGACTAGTGTTATTGCCTCGAGGGGTTCACACATTCCCTTCTTTCATTGTTTGCTTCGTTGGTGAAATCCAAGTGGATGATGCAAGCTAACAGTGGCAACTTTGGGTGCTCTTCTTTGAACTTCTCGACCGTTAACTTGTCAATGATATCAATTTGAAAGCACCTATCATTGTTAGTAGGGTATTTCATTACTTTGAAGAAGTTGAATGTCACTTCATCGTCCTGCACACGAAGAGTCAATTTTTCATGTTGAACACCAATTAAAGTTTTACAGGATACAAGAAAAAGTCGTGCTAAAATAAGAGGTATTTACCTATCTTTGTCCATGTCCAACAAAATGATGTCGATGGGAAGTAGAGTTTGTCCACTTTCACAAGCACATCCTCTATCACTCCTCGTGAATATTTGATTGACCTGTCCGCCCATTGGAGAGATATTGTTGTTGGCTTTTCCTCTCCCAATTCAAATTTCCTAATAATAGAGAGGGACATCAAAATAATACTAGCACCGAGATCACATAAAGCTTTTTCAAAGAAAGAGCTTCCTATAGTGCAAGGTATAGTAAAACTCCTTGATCCTTTAGCTAAGGAGGTAGCTTATTTACTAGAATAGCACTACACTCCTCATTGAGCATCACCATCTCATGCTCCTCTAGACTCCTCTTGTTTTTCAAAATCTCCTACATGATCTTGGCATATTTGGGCTGCATATTGATATGCAATTTCTTAAACATGTTTAAAAATTGAGCAAATTGCTTATCTATGTTGTTTTCCTCTGTCTTTGAGGAAACGACAGCGGTGAGACGTATGCTTTCACAGATGCCTTTTCTATAGATTTTGACGGATCCTCTGAATCATCAGAACATCTGTTGGTTGGTCGAACATTCAGCTGATTTCATCATGCTCTGGCTGATCTTTCTCTAGTTCTCTGCATCTTCTTCACCAGTGTCCTTCTGATGCATTGTTTCTATAATGGACTCCTAATTCTACCCTAGAGTTCTGTTACTTCTCAATGTGATTGTCTTCACATGTTCTTTTAGATTTGTTTCTGTGTTGTTTGGCAATGATCCTTGGGGTGTACTCGTAAGTAGATTGGATATCTGACCAACTTGTACTTGAAGGTTGTGGATGGCTGCAGCTTGGTTTTTGAAGTTGGTCTCTGTCGATGTCATGAATGATTGGGTACTTGCAGTAAGTTGTTGCATCTTCTTTTCGAGGCTCGGCTTCTTCTCTTGTTGTGATGGGTGTTGCTGTTGAAAATTTTGGGCTTCATCATGTTGTTGTTGTTGCCCGAAGAGAGATTTGGGTTGTTCCTTCATCCAGGGTTATAGCTGTTCGAATATGGGTTGTTGGATCTTTGAAAGTTGTTGACATTGTTGGCTTGCTCGTTTTGCCCAAAAGCAAATGTGTTACCCACTTGACAATCCCCGCTTGTTTTTCCTCCTCCATCTGAATCGTAGATTGAATTAGGAGTGTAAATTGCACTTACATTGGATGCAACAAGTGTCTTTATCAATAGGGCAAGTTGTGCATTGACTGCCGACAATGTATCTACTTCATGCACACTCGCAGTTTTCTTTAAGTCACCCTATCTGATCGCCATTGATAGATATTGTATGCTATCTTTTCAAGTAGTTCATAAGCGCCATCTCACTCCTTGCCTATCAACGCACCAATGATGGTTGCGTCAATCATTATCATGGTGTTTGAAACCAATTCATTATAAAAGAATTGGATCTTCAACTATGCAAAAAATCCATGATGTGGGATCTTCCTTAACAATCCCTTATACCTTTCTCAAGCCTCATAAATATTTTCATTTTCAAATTGGACAAAGGTAGTGATATCATTTCATAATTCTGTCGCTTTTAATGTAAAGCATTTTGCAAGGAACCTCCCATGTCTCAATGGATTCAATTGGTAATGAATTGAGCCACAATTTAATCTTATCCCTAAGTGAGAAGGGAAAAAGAAGCAAACATACCGCATCAGCTGGCACACCATTGTGCTTTTTGGGTATCACATGTTTCGAGAAAGATTGTTATGTGTTCGTTTGGATCGTCGTTAGGAAGACCTCCAAACTGACATTGATTTTGCACTAACTGAATTTCATCAGTCTTCAACTCGAAGTTGTTTGCATTGATAGTTGGCCTCTTTATGCAAGATGTTCCTCCAAACATTTACGGGACTGCATAGTCCCTTAACGCCTTCTTTTCATTGTTGTTGGCCATCATCACCGCTTCATGTTCTCTTTTCCTTCAAGAGGTGGTGGTAAGTCTTGTTGATCTCTGGATCAGGTTCTCTCATATCAGTACTCTTGATTTTCATACGAACAAGTTAGGAAGCAGTTCTTGAAAGTTCACCCTCTGTAACTATAGATCGGCAGCATAGCCGAACCTTCGGCTGGGTAGCCGAAGTTTTGTTTCTGCTGAAGTTTAAGTTTCTGTAACATGCAAATGAGAGAATCTTGAGATCAAATCTATTATTTGAATTCAAAGTAAAAACAGTACTAAATATTGTTGATATTCGTAAGAATAAAACAATCCCCAGTAATGGCGTCAAAAACTTGACGTGTGAATTAGCAAGTGTATCAATCATTAATAAGTAATATAGCGACAAAGTAAAGTGTCAAACCCACAGGAATTGTAATCCTACTAAGTACCAAACTAATTTAAAGTACTTTTATTTAAAACAATGATATTAAGAGTGTTATGAAAAGTAAATTAAATAAACTATTCAAAAGGATAGATTTTATAGGAGAAGTAGCTAAGGCAATTGATTTCGATATTATAATCAAATATAAAACAAGTACTTGTACTAATAAATTCATCTACTTATGTTAACAATCGGAAGTCCCTATATCAACTAATATTCTCTCTGGAGTAACACTAATTCTATCTCCTCAATGAGAACATACAATCTCTCAATCTAGTAGATTTACAAGGTAAAGAATGATAAAGATTTTTGGCCTCACACGATTGCACAACCTATATATCTCATCTTGGTCTCAACATGTGAGGTTGTAGTCTTTATTTCTATAATATTGTTCGAAGTTATGTCCTCACGATCTCAAACCTAGTAATTTGTATAATTGTAGCCAGAAATTATTAAACATGAAAACAGAAATAAAACTTAATATATAGTAAAATCGCAATACTAACACAAAGCAATAAGTTTATATCTTTATAATATTCCTACCTCAATGTCCCAACCTAAAAGAATTCATTCATGAAATCACACCTAGAAGGGGATGAATAGGTGTATAGCTAACCAAATAAAAATTCTAGACAATTTCATATGAAATAATGCAACCGATCACTCAAAACAAGACTTAAAGCCGGATTCCCCGTGAAGAGTGTTCGGAAGGATTAATTGTATTGAGAAAGGATTTAGAGTAAACCGTTGATTGCCGTGTACCGATGATCAAGAACTTCGATTGTATATGCGGTTTACTTTGCTCCTTCCGAATCACCGTTCGTAGCATAAGCTACGACGGGTCGTATCCGCAGGGAGGGTTAGTAATCGAAGCATTCAAGGTTTATATTGAAATCTTCGTGAAGAAAAGCGAAGGTTCTTCTTTGTTTTAAGAAATGAAAAACAAAACGACGTGGAAGGTGAGTAGAAAATCTTTGGGGGTTTTGTAAAAGAAAGGAAGAAACGAGAATAAAGATGGAAGGAAAATGGAGATAATTGAAAAGAGAAAGTTTTCAGAAGAGAGATTTTTTAAGAATGATATAAAGAGAAGCCATGACTAACTAACATTCTAATTTACTAACTTACTACTCTCATTGGGTGATGCATGCCTCATATTGATTCATCAGCAATGGTGTGTCTTGCTTTGCCAAGTCTTTGTATTGTCCCATGTTGAAGGTGTTTCTCATCTAGGCTAGGCTAGTTACCTCCTTGAATCATTGGCTCCCTAAATAGATTTTCAACAGTGGAATAAGGATAGTCACTTTTAAAGATGCTAAGAAAACCTGTAAGATTCACTAGTCCATCAAAGCTACAATAAAGCGAGCATAAAATAAGAAACTTGTAATGTAGTCATTAGCATAGTGAAGTGCTCCATCTTCATGTTCCATCAAGGCACTTGTTCTAAAGACAAGGCTCTAAGTGAGGCTCACATGAATCATATGGAGGGGGAACTTAGCATTTGCAAAGAACAAAAAGCAACTCATCTTCATTGGAGGTAAGATAGACCTGTAATTTGCAAGACTAATAAGAAGAAAGCGTCCAATGAATCATATAAGTTAGCAATCACCCAAGAGTTAGTAGTTAGTGAAATTAAAAGTTAGTTAGTCATGTTAATGAATTAGCTAGACATGGAAATAAAGAACACGCAACAGTTTATTGTAGAAATTAAAATAGAAGAAAGTAAAAGCTTAAAGAAAATAGTGCACTAGAACAAGAAAAGATTAGAAGATTGAAAACTTGATCCTTATATTGCGTTGTCATCGTCTCCAATTACAAAGATTGCTCACTCTCACCTCTCTTTTCTGGATTCTAGAAGGAGAAAGAAAATTACATAAGAGACTAAAAGAAAACCTAGAGAAACCCTAACAATTTCCCTATAAACAATGCTCTTTTCTCCTCCCTGATTACAGAGGCCCTAGGGGTCTATTTATAGTCTTCATGAGAAGAAGCCATCCCACTTTAGCCTCCGGATCAAAAGCTGAAGTAATGGCCAAAAGATTGCCACGGGTCTGCGGCATGTGCCGCGTTTCCGCGGCCGTTTCTGGCCGCTGCGCTAGCAGATTTTTGTGCCTTTCTGTTGTATCTCGTATCCTCAGTGGATTTTCTAGAAATGGAGAATACGCTTTAGGAACTGTGCAGATCTGGGCTTTCCTCTTGTGGGCTTCTAATTAATTCTTTAATTCCTCAAAAATCATAATTCTTGGGCCTCCTTCTCCATTAAACATTGGACCTGAAAAAAGAGAGAAAAAAGCAATAAAAATCAAATATTTATTCAGATAAAGCATAGCATGGTGGTAGAAAATGATGCATAAATGACTCCAATCACACCCCCATACCTAGCTTTTGCTCGTCCCTAAGCAAAATAAGCAAGAGAAAAAATCCTAACTAAATTATTACACCACTTTCGTATGTGACACGATTGCACTGAGCTCGTGCAATAAGCCTTTAAACCTCTAGGTTACCCTAGAGGAGTGTTGTCTCCTGAGGGTTTTCAGCGGATTATACCCACAAAATCCCAAAAAAGAAAAAAATGTTAGTGAAAAAGAAATTTTTATTATGATCCATTTTCTTCAAGAATTTCGGTGATCTATTGGTTTCGGGTTATTTTAAACTTTTCCTTCTTTTTATAAGTTTTCATTTGAAATCTTGTTTTCAACTTAGGTTAAGTTTCTAAGAATAGAGAGAAAACTGGATTTTGTATCACGCCTAACACATATACATATGTATGAGGGATTTTTCTTAGACTTTAGTTCATTTGTTGACACATATATATATATATATATATATATATATATTAGATATATATTTTTTATTTTTTTATGTTATTTTATATATTATATATTTACATTTTCTTAGCTTCATTAGGCTTTCTAATTTACCCGTGTAGCGAGCCTTTTACCGATGACTCACAGACCAGATAGTCTTAGGGCACCAGATGAAGATACATCCCTAAGGTTCAAGGTCTCGAGTTAACTAGGTCACGAATGCTAAGGACTAACCACTTTTAGGCGTGACTGGTCATGCTTCTTAAGGCACAACCAACCAGCTTAATTAGTGATCAAGTTTTATTTTTGATATATATATATATTTTACATATATATATATTTTTATATATATTTATGTAAACAAAGTTGATTAATCCCTCAACCTGCAAATGTATATAGTGCTTAGAAAAAATTCAAAATCTAGTTATCTTTTCTATTCTTTTCTTTCTTAACCTAAAGATCCAACAAAATTTCTTATTTTGACTTATATTAAGAAATCTTAGCTTAGAATTTTCTTAATACATAAGATCAAGTTAATTCTTTTCAAAAAATGGATCAAAATTTTTTTCTTGTTTTTTCTTTTTTTTTATATATATAAGAAACGAGAAACCTCGAAATCTAAAAGAAAAAGTCTAGAAAATCCTATGTTAGTAAGAAAAGAGAAACCTAGGAAATCTAAAAGAAAGATCAAAAAAAAATTTATTTTTTTTATAAGAAAAGAGAAACCTAGAAATCTAAAAGAAAAAGTCTAGAAAAATCCTAGGGTAGGTTAGTATCTACCCCCCATACCTATCCCATGCATTGTCCTCAATGCATGCAAGAAAATAAACGCATGAAATGGGTAAAGAAAGGTGTCACCCCCGCCTTCGGCTAGGACCAGCAGTGGTGCTAGGTCCGGCCAAATGTGATCGCTGCAGACCCTCCTCAATGAGGTCTAGGCGAGATGTCTGCTTCTCAACCTGTTTCTGTAGTCGAATCTGCCCCCGAAATATCTTCTTCATGCCTCGCCAAATGGTAGACATGAAGGCGCATGAATCAGCTGGGGGGTCCTGTTGCCAAAGGCCGGCTCATCCTCCTCCTCTAAAAGTTCCTCCGAAGAGGACTCCACATGCCTGTGCTTATTTCAGATCTGAGATATGAAGTAGGGTAATGAGGGGAACACGGGCTGAGGGATATTTATAAGGGGCTGAGAAGGACGGAATCCCCAAATTGCCCAAGGGGGAGCTAGGAATTTACAACCCTAGGTTATTTAGAAAGAAAAGGGAGTGGAGCAAGAGATAAAAAACCTAGGTGATATTTAGCACCTAAGTCCCAATTATTTTGTTTTTTATATTTTTTTTTAATCTTTTTTTTATAAAGGGGGTTCCAAAATGATTTACAAGAGACATCGGGAAAGTGTGGAGTTACGTGGTCACATATAGACTGGGTCACAAAGACCCAGTTCAATAACATTGTGTGACTCAGACTCCGTGGTGAAAAATGGCTTTAGGCGTTGACCATTTACTTTGAAACTGTTGCCATCTTTGGGATCAAAAATTTCAATGGCACCATGAGGAGAGACGTTCTGGACGATGTAGGGGCCTGACCACCTGGTTTTTAGTTTACCAGGAAAAAGGTGGAGTCTAGTGTTGTACAACAGAACTTTTTGTCTTGAGAGAAAATTTTTCCTATGAATTGATTTATCATTGAAAAGCTTAGCTCTGTGTTTAGATATCCGACCGTTATCTTATGCATCATTTCGTAGCTCTTCTACCTCGGATATCTGCAGCTTTCTCAAATCACCGGCTTTGTCTAAGTCCGAATTCAGTTGTTTTAGTGCCCACATAGCACGGTGCTCTAACTCCACAGGCAGATGGAAGGGTTTCCCAAATACAACTCGATATGAAGACATACCGAGGACAGTCTTGTAGGCGGTCCGATATGCCCATAGGGCATCAATAAGTTTGATGGACCAATCCTTACGATTTTGTCCAACAGTTTTTTCCAATATCAGTTTAATTTGTTTGTTGGTGACCTCCACTTGCCCGTTCGTCTGAGGATGATAGGCTATGGATAATTTATGAGAGATGGAGTACTTTCGCATTAGGGCTTCAAAAGCCTGGTTGCACAAATGACTCCCGTTGTCGTTAATTATCGCACGGGGGGCTCCGAAGCGAGAAATGATGTTTTTCCTTAAAAACTTGATGACAACTTGGTTATCATTTGTCCTAGTCAGAATAGCTTCAGCCCATTTAGAAACGTAGTCTACGGCCACCAAAAAGTATTGGTTGCCATAAGACAAAGGGAAGGGACCCATAAAATCGATGCCCCACAAATCAAAAATTTCTACCTCAAGGATCGGTGTAAGGGGCATCATATCTTTATGTGTGATTCGACCCGTCATTTGACATCTGGCACAGAGCTTACAGAAAGTATAAGCGTCCTTAAAGAGAGTGGGCCAATAGAACCCACTCTGAAGGACTTTCTCAGCATTCTTTCGTGGACCAAAGTGTCCACCACAAGCCAGCTCGTGATAAAATGTCAATACGCTATGATGTTCATCCTCAGAAAGACACCTTCTAATTATCTGGTCAGGGCAATATTTGAATAAATACGGTTCATCCCAAAAGAAAACCGTACTTGTTTCATAAAGCGATACTTGTCCTGACCTGACCAATTTGAAGGTGTTTGCCCGGTTGCAAGGTAGTTTGCTATATCAGCATACCAGGGCTCTTTACACATCGTAAAGATGTCTTCGTCAGGAAAGTCTTCATTGATAGGTAAAGTCTCAATTGGTGCATTAGGAATTCTCGAAAGGTGATCTGCCACCACATTTTCAACGCCCTTTTTGTATTTAATTTCCAAATCAAACTCTTGCAAAAGAAGTATCCATCAAATCAGTCTGGCCTTTGCATCCTTCTTTTGCATTAAGTATCTAAGGGCGGAGTGATCAATGAAAATCGTTGTCTTAGATCCTAGTAGGTATTGGCGAAATTTTTCTAACGCAAACACAACTGCTAAAAATTTCTTTTCAGTTTTCGTGTAATTTAGTTGGGCCTCGTTAAGTGTCCTACTAGCATAGTAAATCACGTGTTGCCTATTATTAGTACGTTGTCTGAGAACAGCGCCTATGGCATAATCGGAGGCATCACGCATGATTTCAAAAGGCCTAGTCCAATCAGGCGCTGAGATTATTGGTGTCGAAACAAGTCTGTGTTTAAGCTCCTCCCAAGCTTGTAGACACTCTTCATCAAAATTGAAGGGTACATCTTTTCCTAAGAGATTTGTTAAAGGTCTAGCAATTTTGCTAAACCCCTGAATAAATCTTCTATAGAAGCCAGCATGCACTAAAAATGATCTAATGTCTTTAAGTATTTTAGCTCAGGGAGCTTTGTTATAACGTCCACTTTCGATCTATCAACCTCAATTCCTTTGTGTGAAACTTCATGCCCTAGGACAATTCCTTACTTGACCATAAAGTGACACTTCTCCCAATTGAGTGTTAAGTTTTTCTCCATGCATCGTTGTAAAACTAACTTAAGATGGTGCAAGCATTGTTCAAAGGAATCACCATAAATGGAAAAATCATCCATGAAAATCTCCAAAAATTTCTCCACCACGTCCGAAAAAAGACTAAGCATGCAACATTAAAACGTTGCAGGAGCGTTGCATAGGCCGAAGCGCATTCTTTGGTATATAATTGTTCCAAAGGATAGGTGAAGGTAGTCTGGTCTTGATCCTCGGGAGCGATAGGGATTTGATTATATCCTAAATATCCATCCAGGAAGCAGTAATACTCATGTCCAGCTAGTCTCTCGAGCATTTGATTGATGAACAGAAGGCGAAAGTGGTCCTTACACGTGGCAACATTTAATTTTCGGTAATCAATACAGACTCGAATCTTTATTGGAAGACGAGTTTGTACTAATTCTTTCTTATCGTTTTCTACCACAGTAACTGATTGGTAGTGAAAAGTGCATTTTTATCATCATATTTACCATCACATTTTCATATTTATTCATTTAATTCTGCACATTTATTAATAATTTGTAATTTATTGTGTGCAGGCCTCGAATTCTTATTTTTATAATAAATAAAGCTTAATGAAGCCCAAAAGCCCACAGTTGAAGCCCAGGTGTAAAAGTGCAAATATCAACTGTCAAAGTGCAAATACACAAAGGGCTAAAGTTGCAAATATCAAAAATGAGGGAAGGATAGACTTCTACCCAACCCTAAACTCTTGCAGATGAGAATGAAAAGAGTGCAGAGATAAGGAAATTCGTTTAAAAGAGATTGAGAGAATTCAAAATCTAGGTAACTTGATTATCAAGTTATCTCGAAATCCCAATATGAAGAGCCAGGATCATACTTCCAGAAGCAGGCGCCCACATGGACGGACCAGGAGAAGCCACGCGACAAAGAGCGTGGCCTGACTCCACTATACTGCCGCAATTTTGCGGCAAAAGCCGCAATTTTGCGGCATTTTGGATGAATCTGAATACCAGATTTCGTGGGCAACTTCATCCGGGACTCTTCGGCCTTCTGCACCTATAAATACCCCCTGCAGTGCAACGTACAGGGTAGTCCAGCGTCCAGCAAAGGGCCAAAAGCTAGGGTTTTTAGGTTTTTCTTCTTCTAGGTTAGATTTTATTTCACCCATTGTAAATTTCTATTTTCTTTTTGTAAAAACTGAGAGGAGATGATGTATT
This sequence comes from Agave tequilana, assembly GCA_038442645.1. Lineage (NCBI taxonomy): Eukaryota > Viridiplantae > Streptophyta > Magnoliopsida > Asparagales > Asparagaceae > Agave > Agave tequilana. The sequence goes on along the minus strand of JAVJIF010025625.1, from coordinate 13,781 downwards.
CATGGAGGAAGGGATCTACTTGTACTGATGGTGACAGTCGGTGTAAGTTCTATTTTTCCACCATTGTTTAATAATCAAATCGAGGTTTGCTTTTTTTTTGTATTGTTTTATTTTCTTTTCTTCTTATTTAATCTTGTGTATCTTAGTATTTACTTCCTTCTATTTGTTCTCTAATGTCTTGCCCACCATGAGAACCAACTGCTTCGAGAATACCTAGCCGAGGAAGAGCCCTTGATGGCCTATGGCGATGAACAGGTCTTCATAGTTGCTTTTATTTCATAGTTAGGAAGGCAGACGATCCTATACGCCATGCTTGTACGCCTTCCAAGAAAAGGTAAATCATCGCAACGGTTCAAACGGTAAGCAGACTGAAGAGGTAAGTTTTTTTTTTCTTTTCTTTTCTTTTGTAGATTAAATCACAACTTCTCTCAATTCTTTATTTGCCGACCCATTGTAAATACCACTTCCTTTCTAATTTAACTAATAAAAATAAAACTTTAGAGAAACTTACTTAACGCTTCCATCGCAGTCCCTCCCTGAGGATCACGACCCGCATAGCCTTGCTACCGCGGATTAGTATTGAGCACCTCGCACACCTTTAATTCTCAGATCTAATATTCATATTTTTTGTGCAGGAAAACTTAGTCAAACAAATTGGCGCCGTTGCCGGGGAGGGACGGTAAGTTATTCTCTAATAAAAAAAATATTTTTTATTAACTAATTCTTTTATTCTTTTCTGTTTGCAGGTTTGGAGAACAGGAAACAGAAACATAGCAGCAGCAGTGGACATATAGCTATCCTGTGCCTCTGCCCTCGAAGGCAAAACACAGGAAGCTACTGTTTTGCCGCAGATTTGCGGCCAGAGCCGCAATTCTGCGGCAACAGTAGAGAACTACTGATCCCAATTTCTGCAGGTTGCTGCAAAGTTCAAATACTGTTTACTGCTCTGTTGATTTTGTTCTGTGATAACCCTGCTTACTGCTAATTAATTCAACAGTAAAAAGTTTGTGTTAATGATAAAATTAATTAGACGTTTGCATATTAGGCACGTGTCTTTTCAAGTTATTTATTTTTACTGTTGAAGAGTGCTGGCGACAAGGTACGTTTGCATAGCATATAGATTAGGAAACACTCTTGGTTGTTTACTGCTTTCTTGAGTGATTACTTTTCTACAGCTTTACACGTACACTAATTCATCTTAAGGGCATAACCCATAAATAAGATAAGGTGGGATTTCATCACCCTTCCTTAGCCCAAAAATCATATCCAAAGCACTCACTAACCCAAGCCTAACTTAAAAATTAGTAGACGTTGGCTCTAGGGACACTCGGACTCAATTAGGAGATTATCCTAAGGGGGAACGGTGTTGGAAGTTGACTCCTGCCAAATCAGTGTCTAGGAAGGGGATTGAGGGCCGAAAGCCCGAAGTGTGGTGGTTATTTAATTAAGGAACGTCTTTGACGGAAAACCTCCCACCACTCTTGCCCCGACCTGGCTGATTAACTTGTGGTCAAAGTCTACACCCTACCTCCCGTGGACAGTCTAACAATTAGGAGTCGTCTAGGTCTAGGTCTACCCTAACTTAGGTTAGAAATTTTTCTTTTTTGTTTGTTTTTTTTTCTTTTGTTTGCTTTGTGTGATATGGCCTATAACAATAATTTTTTCAATTTTAATGAGGATCCATATTATACACCAACATCTTTTTCGGATATTACCAACCCGGCATATCATAACTCTAACCAACCTAGTGTGCCAGATTGGTCTTATCCGAATCATTACATGCCCCAGTCCCAATACTATGAACAAGATTGGAATAATCATCACTACTCTTCACAGAGTCAATGGGGATTCAACACCCCTGAGCCATATGGTCAACCACCTGTTCAACTATTATCTTCATATACGTCTTTTCCCACATCACCAAGGTTTCAGTCCTCCATTGATCTATTCGATGGGTTAGAAGAAAAAGTGGATCGGTTGTAAGATAAAATGAATGATCAAATTTCTAGACTTTCAAACATTCTTGAGCATCTTGATAGGAACCAAGAATCATTCTGTTTAGAAGACCTTGATCAAAATTCAATTTCATCACATCAATATGAACTTGCTCAATCCCAATCCTTGGATAAATTGGCTAGTTTTAATTTCAATGAGATTGAATTAGATTATGAATGTGAACCCGATCCCCAACTTTGCGATTCAGTTTCCATCTTCGAATCTATGTTGACTCCAGTATCCTTACCCAATTTGGACCAATTTTCTGAGCCAACATTTATTCCCGTACCCATAGATCATGAAATTGAATCACCCATTTTTGATGATCACCATATTGAACTTGACCAATTTCATACTTGTGAAAGCCCTATTGACAAATTGGCAAGTTCTCATTTTTATGAGGTTGAACCCAATGAGATATGTGACCTAGATTCCCAAATCTGTGATCAAGTTCAAATTCCCGAATCATTATTGACTCCTGTTTTGTTACCAGACTTAGGTAATCTTTTAGAGTCAGTTTTGATTCCCACACCTATCATTCCTAAACTTGAATCACCAATATTGAGTCACATTCCGTTGTGGGAAGATGATTGTGGACTTGATTTTCCATTTCTTGACTTGGACCCACTTCTTGAACCATGCTCGACTCCTGAACCCTTACTTGATTTAAGTTACCTTCCTGAGTCAGTATTAGTTCCTGAACCTATCATTCTTGAGTCCAAGTTAACCATCCTACCAAGTCACATTCTTTTTTTGGACATAGGTGTAGACCATGACTCTGTGATGATTTTCCAGGACTGGTCATGTAAAGGGAGTAAGTTTCACGAGAGGATCTTCCATGATCCTATTCATTCTGGGGACTGTAAATATGTAAATAAAAAAGAGGTCAATAAAGGTAGGTCCCGTGAACTACCACGTTATCTTGTTTGGGCCGCATTTCGTGGACCAATTAGACCACCACCGGAACCACCACCTTAAGGTAACTTCCGCCTTCCCTTGTTCTGTTTCATGCATATATGCATACATTCATACATTGAGGACAATGCATGAGATAAGTGTGGGGGTGGGCTTTACTAACATACTAACATAGTTAGAAACTAACAAAAATTTGCTAATAAAAAAAAATATAAAAAAAAAATGTTATAAAAAGGAAATATTTTGACTTATTTTTTTGAAAGAAATCTAAGTTAGTTTTAAGGATTAGGAAAATCGTGATTAGGATTTCTAAAAACTTGGTCAAAATAAATAAATTGTTTAAATTTTTAGGTATAGGAGAGAAATTGAATAAGTAATTAGTCTTGATTTTTACCTTAATGAAATATGCATACCAAATGCATATCTAGGGTTCTAAGACAAAAACCTTGTGCCTCATAAAAAAAAAAAAAAAAATTCACCAATTAAGCTGATACATGTGCCTCAAGAAGCATAAGTATTCACGCCTAAAGGTGAGTTCTAAATAAAAATAAAGTCCTTAGTTTTGTGGCCTAGTTCATTCGAATTTGAGTCCGCGGGGTGTTTTCTCACCTGGTGCCCTAAAGCCGACCGGTTTGGGAGCCACCGACTTTAAGTTCGCTACATGGGTGGATTAGAAAGCCTAAGAAAACTGAGAAATATTATACATGTATTAACACATCTATTAGTCAATTAGTTAGGTATGAGGGCCTCAAGAAGCCTTGATACTTATACGAAAGAAAATTAGATGAGTTATACATGCCAAAAAAAAAATTATATTAACACATCTAATAGTCAATTAGTTAGGTATGAGGGCCTCAAGAAGCCTTTATACTTACACGAAAGAAAATTAGATGATGTTATAAAAATAATAAAGAGGCAAGAGAGTCCAAGTTAAGGAATTACTAGTAAAAACATAAGGATGCATATGATTTTTGGTAACGAAAAAGACTATATTAGAAATTCAATTTTAATTCTTACCTAAAATGGAAAACAATTAACTTTATTAAGACTAAGTTTAAAGAATGAATAAAAATGAGGATCCTAAAACTTATAGACTACTTAGTCTCTTCAATAATAATTCAAATATTTTCTTTTTATGGATTTTGTGGGTGTAATCCGCTGAAAACCCTCACGAGACAACACTCGTCCTCTAGGGTAACCTAGAGGTTTAACGGATTGTTGCACGTGCTAAGTGCAATCGTGATTCCTACGAAAGTGAGTTAGGTTAGATTAACTTTTCATTTCTTTTTCTTTTTCTTTGTTTTTACTCGAGGACGAGTAAAAAGATAAGTGTGGGGGTGTGATTGGTAGTGAAAAGTGCATTTTATCATCATATTTACCATCACATTTTCATATTTATTCATTTAATTCTGCACATTTATTAATAATTTGTAATTTATTGTGTGCAGGCCTCGAATTCTTATTTTTATAATAAATAAAGCTTAATGAAGCCCAAAAGCCCACAGTTGAAGCCCAGGTGTAAAAGTGCAAATATCAACTGTCAAAGTGCAAATACACAAAGGGCTAAAGTTGCAAATATCAAAGATGAGGGAAGGATAGACTTCTACCCAACCCTAAACTCTTGCAGATGAGAATGAAAAGAGTGCAGAGATAAGGAAATTCGTTTAAAAGAGATTGGGAGAATTCAAAATCTAGGTAACTTGATTATCAAGTTATCTCGAAATCCCAATATGAAGAGCCAGGATCATACTTCCAGAAGCAGGCGCCCACATGGACGGACCAGGAGAAGCCACGCGACAAAGCGCGTGGCCTGACTCCACTATACTGCCGCAATTTTGCGGCAAAAGCAGCAATTTTGCGGCATTTTGGATGAATCTGAATACCAGATTTCGTGGGCAACTTCATCCGGGACTCTTCGGCCTTCTGCACCTATAAATACCCCCTGCAGTGCAACGTACAGGGTAGTCCAGCGTCCAGCAAAGGGCCAAAAGCTAGGGTTTTTAGGTTTTTCTTCTTCTAGGTTAGATTTTATTTCCCCCATTGTAAATTTCTATTTTCTTTTTGTAAAAACTGAGAGGAGATGATGTATTCATGGAGAAAGGGATCTACTTGTACTGATGGTGACAGTCGGTGTAAGTTCTATTTTTTCACCATTGTTTAATAATCAAATCGAGGTTTGCTTTTTTTTTTTGTATTGTTTTATTTTCTTTTCTTCTTATTTAATCTTCTGTATCTCAGTATTTACTTCCTTCTATTTGTTCTCTAATGTCTTGCCCACCATGAGAACCAACTGCTTCGAGAATACCTAGCCGAGGAAGAGCCCTTGATGGCCTATGGCGATGAACAGGTCTTCATAGTTGCTTTTATTTCATAGTTAGGAAGGCGGACGATCCTATACGCCATGCTTGTACGCCTTCCAAGATAAGGTAAATCATCGCAACGGTTCAAACGGTAAGCAGACTGAAGAGGTAAGTTTTTTTTTCTTTCTTTTCTTTTTGTAGATTAAATCACAACTTCTCCCAATTCTTTATTTGCCGACCCATTGTAAATACCACTTCCTTTCTAATTTAACTAATAAAAATAAAAACTTTAGAGAAACTTGCTTAACGCTTCCATCGCAGTCCCTCCCTGAGGATCACGACCCGCATAGCCTTGCTACCGCGGATTAGTATTGAGCACCTCGCACACCTTTAATTCTCAGATCTAATATTCATATTTTTTGTGCAGGAAAACTCATTCAAACAGTAACCCCAGCTTTCTTTGGCACAGTGTGGATTGGACTAACCCACCGGCTATCGGATATGGGATAGATGATCCCATTGTCTAATAGCTTCAAAATTTCAGCTCTAACAACCTCTTGCATGATCGGGTTTAGTCTACGTTGTGGGTCACGTTTAGGTCTTGCATCTTCCGTCAAATGAATCCGGTGTTGCATAATAGATGGACTGATTCCCTTTATATCAGCCATGGTCCAACCAATGGCTTCTCAATTTCCCTTAATACTACAAGAAGATCCTCTTCCTGTCGTTCCGTAAGATGGGACGCAATTATCACAGGAAATGCGTCCTTTTCATCCAAGTACTGATACTTGAGATGACTAGGAAGAACCTTAAGCTCGGAAGAGGGCACTTGATCTATCAATGGTTGTTTCTTGTGTAAGGGTAGGATAGGGGCTGCATCTGTTGCCCACTCTACTGTGGATTCAATTATTTGATCAAGGTTGAAGTCATCAGACTCCAATTCAAATTCTCTATAAGATTCATATTCAATCTCCACTTCATGTTCACTTACTAACCCTCGATCAAGTTCACTTCAAATGACTCATTATCCAAATCTCGAGGTTATTTTTCTAGGTGAAAAACATTTACCTCTTTTGTCATATCTCCAAAAGTTAGACGTATTGATCTATTCTTACAGTTGATGATTGCGTTTGCAGTGGCTAGGAAGGGTTGTCCTAGAATGACAGGTGTCTGATCTTTGGGACTATGTACGGGTTGCGTCTCTAGAACAATGAAATCCATGGGGTAAATGAATTCCCCGACCCGAATGAGAACATCTGTAATCTCCCCCTTTGGAATCTTTACAGATCGATTTGCCAGTTGTATAGTAACTCTGGTTGGACGAAGGTCGCCTAACCTGAGTTGCTGATACACAGAGAAAGAAAGAAGATTGATGCTGGCTCCTAGAACTAGTAATGCCCTATTTATCGTGGTCTGTCCTATAATACAAGAAATAGTTGAACTCCCTGGGTCTTTATATTTCACAGGAATTGGCCCAGTTGCAACTCACTTATATTAGAAGCAAGGAAGACCTTCTTGGGACATTAGTTTTCCTTTTCTTAATGCACATATCTTTCAAGAACTTGGCATATGAGGGGACTTGTTGTATAGCATCATGAAGGGGTACATTGATCTGGACCAGATTGAACATTTCTCTAATTTTCTCCATTTGAGCATTAGTCTTTTGGTTTGCTAGCCTATTAGGGAATGGTACAATAAGCTTGTATGGTTGCTCATCTGCTTTGTCTTTATTATTTGATTTGGAGGTTGAAGGTTGTGAACTTGAAGATGGATCATTTGGTGGTACTGGAATAGGAGATGTTGACACTGATTTATTCGGAACGGATGACTAGAAACCTGATTGTCTATCTTCTTTCCAGATCTCAAAATATGAACAATATTACAGTGACTTGGACCTATGTCTTCAGCTTCATAAATAGGGAAGGGGTTCTTAGGATTGGGCACTGGCTGGCTTGGCAATGTTCCTTTTTGTCTTTCATTCAATGAGCTAGCCAGTTGACCTATCTGAACCTCTAACCTATTGATAGCCTGATTGTGGTGTTCATGATTGAGGCCTGGGTTTTAGATAAGGTTTCAATCATTCTTTTCAAATCTGATAATTTCTTATCAGGATGATTTTGCATTTGTTGTTGCTGATATGTGGGCTGAAAGTTATGTTGGAAGCTTGTTTGAAAATTTGGTGGACTCTGTGGAAACTGGGTTGATGAGACTGAGTAGGATATTGGTGTGGAAATGATGGTCTTGGCTGCTCATGACCAGACTGACTCCAAGAAAGATTTGGATGGTTCCACCATCCCGGATTGTATATTTTAGAGTATGGATTGTAATTAGGTCTGGTGTATGCTGCATTCATATTCTCAGGATACATTTGAGCTTGGTAGATGCGACACACCTCAAATAGGTGGTTAAGGGCATGGCAGTAGGTACAACCCGGGTTGATCACAGGTGATGGGTTGACCTGATTCACAGAATTTGGTTCCCTAGCCTGGAGCAGTTCTAGCCTTTTCATCAATTGAGTTATCTTTGCCTCGGCAGCTATAGATGATTCAATCGAATGCATACCAGCTCTGAAAGTGGTGGGATTGGTTTTCTCAGGACAAGACTCCCACTGAATGATTTTTTTCTGCTAAAGCTTCAAAAAGATCCCAACCCTAGTTCTCATCTTTCTTTAAAAATTCCCTTGACACATAGTCTCGAGGAGTGTCTTAGTTTAATAATCTAGTCCATCATAGAGAATTTGGCATTGTCGCCACTTCTCTATGCCATGATGAGGACATTGGGCTAGTAAATCTTTAAACCGTTCAAAATACTTCTAGAATGGTTCACTTGATTCCTGCTTAAACTGCATTATATTTTTTCTGATGAGGGTCGTTTTGTGAATGAGATAGAATTTCTTAAGAAAGACTTTGACAAATTCATCCCATGTCGAGATAAAACTGGCAGGCAGATTGTATAGCCACTTCTTGGCTATATCCTTAAGTGCGAAGGGAATGAACCTTAATCTAACAGGGTCTTCCCCCAGTTGGGAAATTCTCATCATCAAGCATACTTCTTCAAACTCACGAATGAAAAAATATGCGCCCTCGGATTCTAGGCCATGAAATCTTAGGAGTGTATTTATGAATTATGGCTTCAGCTCAAAATTGTTCCTAGTTGCTTCGGGTAAAAGAATGTATGAAGGAAGTGAAGTACGAATGGGGTAGAACTTGTCTTAGAGAGAAGTATTGTTAGCCATGATTGGACTTGTGTCAGGAGGTGGTGTTTGTGCAAGTGTAGAAGTCCTAACAAGTCTTGCTGAAATTGGGTCCCGATACCACTCTTGCATGCACAATGACAGACAACGTTCACCAAACAATCAAGCAAAAAAGGAAAATAATAAACAAGAAAAAGGAAAAACAATCACAAGCAATCTAGGATATCTGGACTTAGACAACTCCTAACTGTTTGATGAACTGAAGAAGGTTTTTGCTCGAGTCAGACCACAACTAATCAGCCAGGCGGGGGCAAGATTGGTGGGAGGTATCCGCGCAGAAGCGACGGGCCTAATTAAGCCAAACCACCAGCCTTCGGGTTTCGCCCCTCAATCCCCAACCTCAGACACTGATTTGACTGGAGTGTGAATCAAAATAATTTCCAACCTCAGCTATCTCTTAACGAGTCTGGATGTCCCTAGGGGCCAACGTCTATCAATTTTTATTAAAAAGCATGGATTGTGAGTGCTTGGAATCTGATTTTTGGGCCAAGGAAGGGTGATTAAATCACCACCTTATCTTGTTATTGGGTGGTGCCCTTAAGATCAATTTGTGCAAGTGTACAAGTTAAACAAGATTCACTCAAAGTGATATAATTAACCAGAGATGAGTCCTATTCTAAATGCAATGCGAACGTACCTTGCTCCAGCACTCTTCAACAGTAAAGTAAATGAATTGAAAAGACACGTGCCTAAAATGCAAACGTCTAATCAATTTTTGAACTTTTTCAACAAATATTTTACTGTTGGTTTATTAGCACGCTCCTGGTGATGGCATACAAGAATTAAAGTTTGCAGAAAACTATACTTTTACAAACCAAGCAGCCCTGCAAAAAGTCAGTCAGTAGTGAACTCCTTTTTGCCGAGGATTCGCGACCAGAGCCGAGGAAACGCGGCAATCCAGAGGGTGCTTGGTCTCTGCTTTCTAGAACAGAGGCCCAAGACCACTTATATGTTACTGCAATCTTTTTTCCTGCTTTCCCTGACCTGTAACCTACAACAGAGAAGAAAAATTCGTTTTAGTACCAAAAATTCAATAAAAACCGTTACCCTCCCCGGCACGGCGCCAAAAATTTGTTCGGAAGGATTAATTGTATTGAAAAAGGATTTAGAGTAAACCATTAATTGCCGTTTACCGATGATCAAGGACTTCGAATGTATATGCAGGTTTACTTTGGTCCTTCCGAATCACCGTTCGTAGCATAAGCTAGGACGGGTCGTATCCGCAGGGAGGGTTAGCGATAGAAGCATTCAAGTTTATATTGAAATCTTCATGAAGAAAAGTGAAGGTTCTTCTTTGTTTTAAGAAATGAAAAACAAAACGATGTGGAAGGTGAGTAGAAAATCTTTGGGGTTTTGTAAAGGAAAGGAAGAAAAAGATGGAAGGAAAACAGAGATAATTGAAAAGAGAAAGTTTTCAGAAGAGAGTTTTTTAAGAATGATATAAAGAGAAGCCATGACTAACTAACACTCTAATTTACTAACTTACTACTCTCATTGGGTGATGCATGCCTCATATTGATTCATCGGCAATGTGTGTCTTACTTTGTCAAATCCTTGTATTGTCCCATGTCGAAGGTGTTTCTCATCTAGGCTAGGCTAGTTGCCTCCTTGAATCATTGGCTCCCTAAATAGATTTTCAACAGTGGAACAAGGATAGTCACTTTTAAAGATGCTAAGAAAACCTGCAAGATTCATTAGTCCATCAAAGCTACAATAAAGCAAGCATGAAGTAAGAAACTTGTAATATAGTCATTAGCATAGTTAAGTGCTCCATCTTCATGTTCCATCAAGGCACTTGTTCTAAAGACAAGGCTCTAAGTGATGCTCATATGAATCATATGGAGGGGGAACTTAGCATTTGCAAAGAATAAAAGTAACTCATCTTCATTGGAGGTAAGATTAGCTTGTAATTTGCAAGACTAAATTGAAGAAAGTGTCCAATGAATCATATAAGTTAGCAATCACCTAAGAGTTAGTAGTTAGTAAAATTAAAAGTTAGTTAGTCATGTTAATGAATTAGCTAGACAAGAAAATAAAGAACACGTAACAGTTCATTTTAGAAATTAAAATAGAAGAAAGTAAAAGCTTAAAGAAAATAGTGCACTAGAACAAGAAAAGATTGGAAGATTGAAAACTTGATCCTTGTATTGCGTTGTCACCGTCTCCAATAACAAAGATTGCTCACTCTACTCTCTCTTTTCTGGATTCTAGAAGGAGAAAGAAAATTACATAAGAGACTAAAGAAAAACCTAGAGAAACCCTAACAATTTCCCTATAAATAATGTGTTGGCCCAAAAGGTTACACTTTCCATTTGTTTAAGTTTTGATGATAACAAAACACATAGAAGCTATATGGTACTAATAAGTTGTTTAAGATGAGTTTCAAGTTAGTACCATTCAAGATGGCCTTTCTTAACTGTTGCAAGGTTTATGATGCTAATAAGGCTAATGGCGCAAGAGGAAGTTTTCATAGAAGAAAGGCTCTAGCTTGGTATAGCGTGGCTCAGAGACTTCATTGTGGCTCAGAGACTTCATTTGTTTAAGTTTTATATTTATAGTTTGTTAAAGAATAGTGAATAGGTTTGAAGCTCAAAATTCCCTACACACAAGTTTTTGTGCACATGATTTTCTAAAAGAAATTTCTCCTATATACAAATAATTTTTTAATATATTACCTACAAACTCCATTTTATTTATTATATCAAGTCTTGATCAAAACTACTTTGAAAAACTATGAAGATTTTCAAATCCTTTTTCAAAAGACTGATTTTTGGCCTGGTGCGGTCGACCGGCCGGTCGACCGGCTCTGTTTCAGGTCAGAACGGTCGACCGACCGGTCGACCGGACTTCTGACCGTTTGGGTGCGTGCATGTGTGCACGTCTCCCGGTCGACCCGGGCGGTCGACCGGACTCCATTTCGGTCGACCAACCTTCGGCCGACTGAAAGTCCTCTAGTCTCTGTTTGTTTCGGTCGACCGAGCGGTCGACCGTGGGCCGACAACGGCTAAATTTTTTGAAACCCGATCGACCGGCCGGTCGACCGAGAGCTAGATTTCAGCCTTAACGGCTAGTTTGTTTAAAACGTGTGTTTTGTCTCTAAACGAGTTTAGGGGCTGGTTTTTGGGTCAAATATTTCCTAATTACCTATTATATTAGTTTACTCTTTAATCCCTACCCTTATCCTATAAATAGGGATGATTAGGGTTGAGGTATTCACAATAATCATTTTTGCAAAAGAATTCAAGTTTAAGGCTTTCAAAAGAAGTTTTGTTCTCTGTTTTTGTGCTCAAAATTTTCTCTCTTTACTGAATTTTTGGTTTAAAACTCTCTTCAATTTCATTTTCTTTTTCACTTACAAAACTTGAGCTTCAATCCTACACATTATTCTATAGGGTTTTTGTAAGGGGAAAATTTTTTCAAAAGAGGGTTTGTGGTCTTTTAATCACCAGATATTCTTGTACTTGTGGCTCCACTACCTCAGGACCAGAGGAGTGTGCTTGAGGAGTTGGGTACTCTGGTGTGGTTGTAATTCTTTGTGAAAGTTATAGTGGTTGAAAATCCTTCTGGGTGAAGGCGGGGACGTAGAGCTGGGTGCTCGAACCTTGAAACAAATCTCAGTGTTTGCAATTGGTTTACTTGCTTATATTCATTGCTATATTTACTTGCTTCATAATCATTGCTATATTGTCGATCAATACTCACACAAACAAGATTGCATTGCGCACCTCAAACTCTTATCTAGAGGAATCACGAGGAAGGAGTTCAGAGCTCTTCACAGGTATTCGGCTTCTAGTCTTGTTTTGGTGATCGTTGCATCATAACATTTTTATTTGTGCATTGATTATATTATCACCTATTCACCCCCCTCTAGGTGATTTCAATTGGTATCAGAGCTAGGACTCTAGTTTTTGGCTTCACATCCTTAGAGAGACCCTAAAGATTAGAGATACGCTACAAATCATCCCAAAGATCTCATCATAGGTGATGTATCAAAGGGGTAACAACTCGCTCCAAAATCTATGAATTGTGTGGTAATTTTGCATTCATTTCTCATTTTGAACCCAAAAACATCCTCGAAGCCGAGGGTGACTCATATTGGTTGCTAGTTATGCAAGAAGAGCTCAATCAATTTGAGCGCAACCAAGTTTGGCACCTGTTCCTAGACCCCACGATAGACCAATAATTGGTACTAAGTGGATTTTTAGGAACAAGATGGATGAGTAAGGAAATGTTATTAGGAATAAGACTAGGTTAGTGGCCCAAGGTTACACTCAAGTTGAAGGAATCGACTTTGAGGAGACCTTTGCACCCGTAGCATGGCTTGAAGCCATACGGATTACACTAGCTTATGCATCTTTCAAAATTTTAAACTTTTTTCAAATGGTTGTAAAAAGTGCATTTTTAATGATTTTATTAATGAAGAAGTTTATGTTGAACAACCTCCTGGTTTTGTGGACCATGTACATCCTAATTTTGTTTTCAAGTTAGATAAAGCATTGTATGGTTTAAAACTAGCTCCAAGAGCTTGATATGAAAGGCTTTCTAGGTTTCTTCTTACAAATGATTTTGTTAAAGGCAAAGTAGACACACAACATTATTCACTAAACATGTTGATAATGACATTCTTATAGTGTAAATATATGTTGATAAAATAATCTTTGTTCTACTAATGAGTTACTTTGCAAGGAGTTTGAACAATGAATGCAACGGGAATTTGAGATGTCATTAATGGGTGAATTGAATTACTTTCTTAGACTCCAAATCAAGCAAATGCGTGATGGGATTTTCATATGTCAAGCCAAGTACTCCAAGAAACTCATCAAGAAATTTGGACTTGAAGGTTCAAAAATTTGCAACACTCCCATGGCAATTACCACAAGCTTGATAAGGATGACCAAGGTAAGTGTGTTGATATTAAATTATATAGAAGCATGATTGGTAGCTTTTGTATTTGACGGCTAGTAGGTCGGATATCATGTTTAGTGTGTGTCTTTGTGCTAGATTCCAATCGTGTCCCAAAGAATCTCATTTAATTGCGGTAAAACGCATCATTCGTTATATTAAGGCACTATTGGAATGGGTATTTGGTATCTGAAAACTGAAGATTTTTCAATGACGAGTTTTTTCGGATGCCGACTATGTGCGGGTTGTAGAGTGGATAGAAAGAGTACTAGTGGAACATGTCAATTTCTTGGTAATTATCTTGTTTCATGGTCTTCTAAGAACAAAATTCGGTAGCCCTCTCAACGCCGAGGCGAGTATGTTGCGGCGGGGGCTTGTGCACAAGTCCTTTGGATGAAATATACTCTCCTTTATTA